>CAIGQZ010010775.1:7110686-7124991 GCA_903798205.1 Danio tinwini
CACAATCTACACTGTAAAAAGTGCTATAGAACTAAATAAAAGAAAGACGACCTGTACCAACTCAATTGATATTTGAGTTGGCACACATTGGATTGTGTTTTGACATATGGTCTATCAGTCTGCAATATTGCATTAGACAATATGGCATTTTCAGACCATAAAGCGGTCACTTTTGAGATCACTTTTACCCATGAAATAAGCAATTCACCTATTGTTTTCAAGCGGTTTCGTAGATTTAATGGTTCTTCTATTGATCTGTTTAAAGATTTATACATTAATGATCAACATACAACTATACTAGAGAACCCTCCCTCTTATATGGATGTGGACTAGTTGCTGGAGTTGTTCACTTGCTCTTTTTTTTTCCATCTTAGACTTTGTTGCTCCCCAAAAAACTACAACTGTTAAGCCTATAGATCTGAGCCTTGGCTGAATGAGAAATGTACACTGTGAAATAAAATCTTACTGCTTTAAATTAAATGATTTTTTTTAGCAATCTAAACTTACATTAGTCAAACTGACTCAAAATATTAAGTTCAACTTATTACAATAAGTTACACTAACATAAAAGCATTTGTTGTCATGACTTACGATGTAAGATATGCTTTAAGCATATCTGTAATGAAATAGCAAATGTTTGTTTGCTCATAATCCCATCAAAGCGTCAATAAAGAAGACCTGTGTGCAGTGTGGGGATGTGCATTCTGAACATATCTTTGGTGTTTGCCCCAAACACTGGCCTTTTCTTCTCAACACAACCGCCATTCATCCCTTCAAGACAATACGCTGTTATTAAAGCAATGATGCAGAATATAAGACGGCAAACTGTTTTCTCAGAACACGCCACATTTATATTACATCTGCTATTGTTATTAAGAAAGTGCCTCATAACTCTTCAGAAGCGTCGTGTTTTGTCACTGCCTCGGTATTGTAATGATTGACAACAGATCACAAACAGATGTGGATGTGATGCTGATTGTCATGAAAAAAATGATTGAATTATCCTAAACGCGCAATCATCAGCCACCATTCATAATTGAGTTTTAGGGACGCCTTCTTCTCAGGAATACACAAGAAGCGACTGATTCCCATTAGATGCAACAAGTCACCACAAAATTGACGACGACTAGCGCTAAATGTTGATTAATCGCCATGTAATTGCAGTCTCAGTGAGCTTAGCGTCACATAAGAGTCTCATTATCATATGTCAAAACGCACATATTTTAATTTGATCGATTAAACGAGTTAATTAAATCCATCTGCACACAGCAGCCCTTGGAGTTGATTGCATTTTTTTACCTACTAACCTCCTCCAGCCTAAGAGTCATCTTGATTTAATTATTATTTCATATAAAGCTCTTTTTAAATCTGTTTACAACAAACTTGAGCATACTTATTGACATTACCCTCTTAAAAATAAAGGTTCCATCATTTGGAACTTTTAGAACATCTTTTAGATAGGTTTTTTAGAATGTTCTTCACACTTTAAAAAAAAAGATGGTTCTGAGAATGTTAAGAATGTTTTAAAGGGATGGTTCACCCAAACATTAACATTTATTAAGTGATTCTAAACATTAATGAGTCTCTTTCCTCTGCTGAACAGTAAAGAAAGTATTTTGAGGAAAGTTTGAAACCTGTAACCATTGACTTCTGCTGTAAAAAAAAAAAATAAAATGCTGGGATCTACACAATGCCTTTATGTTGTCCCAAGTTAACTGAATCGTTTTTACAAAGTTATGTGGATTGAACATGAAACAGTTAAGTTGTCTCCCAAAAATGTAGGAATTTTGTTGTTTCAACTCATTGTAAATAAGTAGTTTGAACAAACAGTACAAGTCTTTTTGGAGTGTAGTAAGAAAAACAAATACTATGAAAGTCAATGGGAGGTTGTCAGCATTTTTCTTTACACTTAAAAAAAAAAAGATGGTTTTAAGAATGTTTTAAAAGGATAGTTCACCCAAAATAACCATTTAATAAATATTTACTTAGCCTCAAGTGTTTCCAAACATTAATGAGTCTCTTTAAAAATCATTCAGAGATGATTCCTTGGATTTACTCAATTTTTTTACGTTAAGTGGCTGTAAACAATTTATTTGGGCTGAATTTAAACAAACTAATTAAGTAAAATTTTATTAAATTTAATTTGTTTGTTTAAATTCAACAAAAAAAAATTGTTTGCAACAGTTTTGCAGACATCATTTTTTTCAGTGTGCTGAACATTAAAGAATGTGTTTTGAAGAAAGCTGAAAACCTGTAACAATTGACTTCCATAGACTGTAAAAATGCTGGGTTCCACACAATTCCGTCATGTTGGCCCAGTATAAATCGAGTTAACTTAATCGTTTAGACAAAATTATGTGGATTGAACATGAAACAATGAAGTTGTCCCCCAAAAACATATGAATTGTGTTGTCTCAACTCATTTTAAATAAGTAGTTTGAACAAACAGCAAAAGTCTTTTTGGAGTGTAGTAGGAAAAACAAATACTATGGAGGTAAATGGTTACAGGTTTTCAGCATTCTTCTTCACACTTAAAAAAATATGGTTTTAAGAATGTTTTAAAGGGATAGTTCATCCAAAATAAGAAAATTTTATCAATATTTACTCACTCTCAAGTGATTCCAAACATTAATGAGCTTTTTTCTTCTGCTGAACAGTAAAGAAGTTATTTTGAAGAAAGCTGAAAACCTGTAACCGTTGACTTCCATACGCTATAAAAAATGCTGGGTTCCACACAATTCCGTCACGTTTTCCCAGAACAAATCGAGTTAACTTAATTGTTTTTTTAATATATTTAAGTGGATTGAACATGAAACAATTAGGTTGTCCCCAAATAAGAACTTAGGAGTTTCAACTCATTTTAAATAAGAAGTTTGAACAAGCAGCAAACGTTTTTTTTTTTGAGTGTAGTAGGAAAACCAAATGCCATAGAAGTCAATGGTTACAGGATTTCGGCATTCTTCAAAATATCTTCCTTTATTTTTTAACAAATGAAAGAAACCCATACAGATTTGAAACAAGTAAAATGGTCAGTAAATGATGACAACATTCAGATTTTTATGTGAACTGCCCCTTTATGGATGTTCTTTGAGGAACCTACATTTGTTCTTCTGCGCCACAGCAAACTCTCTAATTTTGCTTAAATTAGTTCTAATATCATAATTAAACAATTCAGTTCAAGACATTTTCAGTCATTTTTTCACAACTTTTTTGTGCAATGATCGTTAAACTTGGAACTATCACTTTTACCATCGGTCATTTTTGTGTTAACTGTTCTTTGAGGAACCTACAATTGTACAAAACTACCATCTTGTGTAATCATAAACACGAGTCTTTCTAAAATCTTTCTTGTTCTTCTATGATATTTTCAGTGACATTTTTCCTTTTTTTTTTTTTTTTGCCCAGTGTGCAATGATGAATAGTAGGACAAAATGATCTTTAAACTCTGCACTTTCAATTTTACCATCTCTGTGCTTTAAACATTTGGTTTACTACTTACCGTCCAGTGAGAGCAAGGAGTCGAAGATCTTGCACTGCACCTGGCCTGTACTCTGAGATGCACAGGACATCCACAGGCCCTCAAACAAGCCCACGGCCATGATGATGGCATCCCCTGCGTACGAGGACTGCTTCCACTGGGGCAGCACCGTAGTGGAGATGATCCCAATCCATCCTCCCAGTGCCAGAAAGTAGCCCAGAAGCTGAAACCCAGAGTTGGCCATAGTAGTCCTTTCTTTAGTGTTTCTGTTAGTGTACTATTAGAGTTCAAAGAAGTCCTCCAATCAGGAACCAGCTGCCTGCGATTCCCTTAACAGCGTGCAAAAGAAATCCACCAACGTCTGATTCTCGCCAACTCTTCACTCACTCGCTGTATCCTTTTGTAGCTCTCGTTCGAGACAGTATCTCTCATTTGGAGGCTCCCTGTGGCATCTCTTAATTCTGGCTCAAGTCTTCAATATGAAGGGACCCCTCTTTTTTAGGGGGGCTGTTAGGAGAAGTGTTTAGGGGTGCCGTCAGGATGTGGTTGAGTGCCCATTTACTGTCCGCATTGCTGTTCTTGTCACACACCAGTGCGTCTGGATGGTGCTCAGAGGGCAGAGCAGCAGGAAAAAAAGGAGAATACTTGACAGACCAAGAAAAAAAGTGGAGTAAATCCAATGGGGGCTGGTGGGTGCTCTCTGATTGGTGCGTTAGAGTAGAGAAACGCCTCCTGGAAATAATGCAGGAGGGACTTATTAAGGCCAGATGTCACTTGTTGAGTCAAAAAGTGAGACGTGCACAGAACACAGAGCCCTAATTGCATTAGCCCCTCTTCAAACCTGAATTGCGTTCATCAAATTGTTTTCTGAATTGTTTCAGAAAAATAGAGTATTTTTTTTGTTATTAGGGGGTCCATTAGTGAGATAAAATAAAAACTGTAAAAAGTGTCAAATATTAAATTTAATTAATTCATTCATTTAAATTATTTAGTTATTTTTTATTTATTTGTTTATTTTATTAATTAATATTTTTTTATTATTATTTATTTATTTGTCCACTTGTAATTGCTGACTTCCATAGTACAGTGGTTCCTCGTTATTTCCGCAAATTTTTTAGATTTTAAAAATAACCCACAAAATAACAATAGGCGAAATTCGCAAAGTAGTCAGCTTTATTTTTTTACAGCTTTACACTTTATACACTTATACACTTTACACTTTATACAATTTTTTTACAGCTTTACACTTTATACACTTTTTTTACAGCTTTACACTTTATACACTTTTCTCAGGCAGGCGTTAACATTTTCACACTTTTCTCTCTCGTTTAAACACTCTCAAAGTTCAAACTTTCGTAGAAAAATAAGTCCAGTAGAATTAAACTAAAGATCAAAATCTGTTGTCAGGCACAAACATTCATCGCTGTCAGCAAAAGGTTTATAAAGCTTATAATGTTGGCATCCAGCGTAATGTTCTTTTTTTCTGCAGTAAATTGCACAAACAAAATCTCAGAAACTGCGAGGCCGCGTAAGGTAAACTGAGTTATAGAGAGGGACCCCTGCTTTTGGTTTTTCCTGCTATGGAAGTCAATGGTTACAGCTTTCTTTAAAATATCTTCTTTTGTCTTCAACAAAAGAAAGACACTCAAAGGCTTGGAACCACTTGAAGGTGAGTAAATAGTGAATAGGTATTCATTTTTGATTGAACTACCCCATTAATGTCTAAACGTCTTTGTATATTATAATGGACAGACATGTAAATATATATTTTAAATCCTGCTTTAAAGCTTGAAATTCTACAATCGATTTTTAAATTTCATTAGTTGATGCAATGCTTCTTTTCTCTATACACTCTCAGAAATAAAGGTACGGGATCTGTCACCGTGGTGGTACCTTTTCAAAAGGTATAAATTTGTAGCTAAAAGGTTCATATCAATACCTCAAGGGCACATGTTGGTCTTAAATTTGTTTAGGTACTAATATATACTTTTGAAATACCAATATGGACCCTTCAGGTACCACCCCAGTGACAGCTCGCGTACCTTTATTTCTGAGAGTGTACAATCAATGAAATATCGGCAATCGTATCAATAAATGTCAGCGCAATAGCCGGCTCGTGGACATTTCTAGATCCTGTCCCAATTTATTTCCCACTTCACTTCCTGTCATTCTACACTCTCAGAAATAAAGGGTACGCGAGCTGTCACTGCAGTGGTACCTTTTCAAAAGGTACACATTTGTACTTAAGTGCATATTGGTACCTCAATAGTATATATTAGCAGGGCTTTGCATTAACACCCGCCAACCTGCCAAATGCGAGTAGATTTTAGCTCTGGCAGGTTAGACAGACACCCCCACTAGCCACTTTGGCTGGTTGGAAATCATTTTTAAATTATAGCTTTCTTAAAAAACTGTTTCGACAATAAGCATGGCCCAATACTTGTGCAAATGTGATCTTAGCATTGAGAAGTAGCATGACTGACAAAAATAACTATTTGCACGAGCAATAGAAAGCAGGTAAATACCAAACGAGAGGATAATCACTTGCACGCACAGGTGATGTGATGCACGTTAAAAAGTGCGCGCACTCCTGTTTACTTGTGAGAAGCAACCGTGCGTAGAAGAAGCACAACTGGTAACTATTCCTGCATATGTTTTATGTTTTATCTTCCAGCTGCTACCCAGTACTGGGAAACACCTATACACACTCATTCATACTCACACTCACACACTGCGGCCAATATAGTTTATTCAGTTCACTTATAGCGCATGTGTTTGAACTGTGGGGGAAACCGGAGCACCCGGAGGAAACCCAAACTAACATGGGGAGAACATTCAAACTCCACACAGAAATGCCAACTGGCTCAGCTAGGACTCGAACCAGCAAACTTCTTGCTGTGAGGCGACAGTGCTAACCACTGAGCCACCGTGACGCCCCACAATTCGATTAAGTTACCCTAATTTTTTTTTACAAATTTAAGTGGTTTGAACATAAAACTGGCGTCACGTTGGTGTAGTTGGTAGCACAATCACCTCACAGCAAAAAGGTCGCTGGTTCGAGCCTCGGCTGGATCAGTTGGCATTTCTGTGTGGAGTTTGCATGTTCTCCCCGTGTTCATGTGGGTTTCCTCCGGGTGCTCCAGATTCCCCAACGCAATCACGTAACTTTTTGATTTAGTGGCTAATTCGTATGAATTCGTACGATCAAATTCAAAAAATTTTGTGCGATTTTCTCATTACCCAATGTAGGTTGGGTTTAGGGGAGGGGTTGGGTGCCACGCCTCCTTTTTAAAATCGTACACTTTCATACGACTGAACTTGTACGAATTCGAACAAATTAGCCACTAAACTGACAAAACGTAAAATACTTACGTTTTCTCGTGAGATCAGTCCAAAGACATGTGGTATAGGTGAATTGAATAAGCTAAATTGTCCGTAGTGTATGTGTGTGAATGAGTGTGTATGGATGTTTCCCAGTAATGGGTTGCAGCTGGAAGGGCATCCGCTGCGTAAAACATAAAACAGCTGAATAAGTTGGCGGTTTATTCCGCTGTGGCGACCCCAGATTAATAAAGGGACAAAGCCAAAAAGAAAATGAATAAATGAATGAACACAAAATAACCAAGTTGTCCCCCCCAAAAAAATTAAGAATTGTGTTGGCTCAACTCATATCAAATAAGTAGTTTGAACAAGCAGCAAAAGTATTTTTTGAGTGTATTCTCAAATCTAGAGTCAGTCAGATTTCAAACAATCACATGCGGATTGAGGCTTCAACATGTGGCATCAGTAAGTGAAGTTGTTTTCCCCATTTGAATGTGCTCCTGCGCTGACCCTTCAGAGGCGCATAAATCAGCTTCTTAAACTGCACCGTTTGAAAGGAAGTGTCACCCGCACACAAAAACTCTTGCTTCTGCTGGAGATTTAGAGGCTGGTCTCTGACAGCTCGGAGGATCTCCATAGGAACCCGCACGGTTTAATCAGGGAAACACACAGTGGGTCCTGCTGCAGGGAATGGAGGCGCCTTTCGGGTCCGGTCAGGGAGCGCATGAACAGATCGTGAAGAACGTTCAGTGACAAAAGTAGAAACTGAAACTCTTTGATTTATTCACTTATTTTTGTGAGGAAAATGCAAGGCTTTCCAATGCAAAACGTTTGTCTGCGTGATGCTTTTTGTTGTTGGTGGTTGCCATAACATTGCTATGCTGTCGCTAAGTGTAAAAAGGGTTGTTTTATTTCCGCTGATACTAAAGTGCTATGTTTGATTTATATTAAAGCAACCCCTAAACGTCCAAATGCCCCTTACAAACAATTTAGTATTGAACAATGCTGATGATTTATTAAGTGCGAACATTCATTAAATCATTTTACGGCTAGTGTTTTAGGGTTATTGCTTAAGACTTAGCTCACAAAATGTTTCTTTGTGTATATAAATCTGAATATGGGTCAAAAATCTTGTCACATTCAGTTAGAAATTACATAAAAGGCGTACATGATGCTATATTTTCAATTCAAACAGCTAAATTTGAGAGGAAATATAAATTTTTTATAAAAATATTAATAATAATTAATTAATTAATTTCCTTTCCCGCTTAGTCCCTTTATTAATCTGGGGTCACCACAGCGGAATGAACCACCAACTTATCCAGCATATGTTTTACGCAGCGGATTCCCTTCCAGCCGCAACCCATCTCTGGGAAACCTATACACACTTATTCACACACACACTTATACACTACAGCCAGTTTTTAGCATACCCAATTCACCTGTAGCGCATGTCTTTGGACTGTGGGGGAAACCGGAGCACCCGGAGGAAACCCACACGAACATGGGGAGAACATGCAAACTCCACACAGAAATACCATCTGATCCAGCCGAGGCTCAAACCAGCGACCTTCTTGCTGTGAGACGAACGTGCTACCCACTGCGCCACCGTGTCGCCTAATAATAATAAGAAGAAGAAGAAGAAGAAGAATTCCCTACATTTATATAGTGCTTTTCTGGACACTCGAAGCGCTTTACACTGCACACCACACACCAGCTGATTGGTGAGAGAAGATGATATGTGGATGGTTAGGAGACCCTAATGGACAGAGGCCAGTGGGCAAACTTGGCTATCAGAGATATCAGAGACACAACCCTACTCTTTTTCGAAGGGCATCCTGGGATTTTTAACGAGCACTGAGAGTCAGGATCTCGGTTTAAGGTCTCATCTGAAGGACGCTGCTCACTGACAGTATAGAGTCTTCATCACTAGACTGAGGGTGCTTTCACACCAGTGAATCGATTCATTTGTTCCGAAACAGGGATTAAAATTGTTACATTGTTGCTCTTTGTTCTTGGTGCGGTTCACTTTCACACGGCGACGTTTCTAAACGGACCAAAATAGCTAAAACAAGTCACGTGTGAGTAAACTGTCCTCACATTGGTCAGAGTTTCACGGTTTATTTTGCAGAGTCCCGCTCAGCTGTCGAGGGGGTGGTTTGGTGGTGTTTGACAGGGTGCGTGCGACATGTCTGAAGAGCGAGGAGGGAAGCGGTGGGGAGGGGTGATTAGAAGGGTGCGCAACGTATTTTGAGGACTGGGAGGGAGACGCACGATTTCCGGGAGATGATCACTCGTTTGCGGGCATCCAGGAGTCTCTGTGCATTTGCGGGAGACTCCCGGAACTTCCGGGAGACTTGGGAAGTCTGGAAGTCCCGCCCTACTCATAATTCTCTCTTCATACAGCCGTATGCCTATTGCATATCCATAAAACACTGATATAGCCGGGCTCGGATCGTATCGCTTTCTCACTACAATCGATCCGCTCCAGAGTTCGTTTCAGTCGAGCTGAGACCACCTCATTCAGGCGGTCTCGGAGCGATTGCTTTGGATTGCGATTGCTTTGGATTGCGATTCCGAGTGTGATTGCCCTTTTCACATATGCCAAACGAACCGCGCTAACTGGGCAAACGCGCCAGGTTCCGGAACAAAAGTCTTGGTGTGAAAGCACCCTGAGATGTTGAACACATCCTACTGGCTACGAACACCACTTTCAACAGCAACCTAGTTTCCCCACATGTTCTCACATCCTACTAACCTAGTGCAGCCCTGCTTAGCTTCAGTGGGTTACTACTAAATGTAAATGTATGATGATATCTATGTGTATAATATCCCACATGGCAAAATGTATCTGGCCCAGCTCAGGCCCACACAATCAGGTTTTGCTTGACCCACATGCCACAGTGAATATGGTACATTATTGAGTCAAGTCTGACTTCCAGACAAAGGCCAAACATGGACTATATCTGGGTCAAGTCTCAGCCAAGTTAATAACTCATAACTGGGCTTGAACTGGGCCTGATAGGTTGGTGTGTCACAATTGCAACTAGAAAAGTAAAGTTCATAGACAAGATTTATGGTGGCTTTAGAAAGCCTCGTCTTAAAGTTTGAAGTAGATTTAAAGTTTAAATAATTGAAATAGTTTTTAAGAAGTTTGAAACTGTCATAACTACATATGGGTTAGCATGTTTCTAGTTAAGCAGTTGATAAGGGGTTCTGAATGATTGCTAAGGTGTTGCTAAGTGGTTGCCAGGATGTTCTGAATGGTTGCTAGGGGGTTCTGAGGTGTTGCTAGGTGGTTGCTAAGGTGTTGCTAGGCGGTTACTAAGGTGTTCTAGGTCATTGCTAAGATGTTGCTAGGTGGTGTTGCTAGGCACTTGCTAGGGTGTTCTGAGTGGTTGCTAGGCAGTTGCTATTGCGTTGCTAGGTTATTGCTAAGGTGTTGCTAGGCGGTTGCTAAGATGTTCTAGGTCATTGCTAAGGTGTTGCTAGGTGGTTACTAGGGTGTTCTGAGTGGTTGCTAGGTGGTTGCAAAAGTGTTGCTAGGTGGTTACTAAGGCGTTGCTTGGTGGTTGCTAAGATGTTATAAGTCGTTGCTAAGGTGTTGCTAGGTGGTTGCTAAGGTGTTGCTAGGTGGTTGCTAAGGTGTTCTAGGTTGTTGCTAAGGTGTTGCTAAGTGGTTGCTAGAGAGTTCTTAGTGGTTGCTAAGGCGTTGCTAGGTGGTTGCTAAGCTGTTGTTAGGAGGTTGTTAGGCAGTTCTGGGTTGTTGCTAAGACAATGCTAAGTGGTTACTGGGTGGTTGCTAAGGCATTCTAGGTCATTGCTAAGGTGTTACTAGGTGGTTGCTATGGTGTTCTGGGTGATTGCTAGGCAGATGCTAAGATGTTGCTAGGTTATTGCTAAGGTGTTGCTAGGTGGTTGCTGGGGTGTTCTGAGTTGTTGCTAGGCAGTTGTTAAGGCATTGCTAGGTGGTTGCTAAGGTGTTGCTAGGTGGTTGCTAAGGTGTTGCAGGTGGTTGCTAAGGTGTTCTGAGTAGTTACAAGGCAGTTGCTAACATAGATTAGCATGTTACTAGTATGAATTATCATGTTGCTAGCATGTTTCTAGCATGAATTAGCATGTTATTAGCATGGTTGTAGTAGGAATAAGCATGTTGCTAGCATGTTCCTTGTATAAACTAGCATGTTGTTAGCATGAATTTAGTATAAATTAGCATGTTGCTAGCATGTTTCATGTTGCTAGTATGATTGGTGTGTCGTAAGTATGTTTCTAGTATGTATTAGTATATTGCTAGTATGGATCAGTATGTCATTAGTTTGTCCAATGTAAAGTCAATGGCAGTTTTTTATAATGGAAGTCTATAGGACAGTTGCTAGGGTGTCATAAGTGGTAGCTAGGGTGTGGCTAGTAAGTTGAAAGGTCAACAGTTATTGGTTGTTGCTAGATCGGATACGTTTGCTGCCGAAAGTTAACGAGAATTATTTATGTTATTTATGAAATTTCCGATTTATTGTATTTTATTAATGTCTAACCACACCCCAACCCTAAACCCAACTGTCACAGTACTGTAAAAATATTAATTATTGTTATACAGTGTCATAAAAAAATGCCGCTATATTAATATGCATATCGCACTTCCGGCCGGCCGTGTATCCAATCTAGACTTTACCTTAGTTATTGGCAGATTGGTAGTCTGAGTTAAATGAGCCCAACTTTAAGTCTATATGACAGTCTGGTGCAAAGTTATGAGGTCACAACGTTTGGTCCAATGTTAAGTCAATAGGACTTTTCCAAATTTTCCAGGACAGTTTTCGGAAAACCGTAAGTTGGATCAGTTGGATAAGATACTGCAACTGAATTCAGTATAGTTTAGAGGTTTGGAGTTAGTTTGGTGGTTGTAGTATGAACGGTTTGGGAGGAGATGCGTTCTTAAAATAGTATAGGAAGAAGAATAAGTTTATATAGTATAACAGCATATTGGCTTTTTCAAGCCACTATAATGGAATTGATAAACTCATAAAGCATTGCGCTTTCATTTCCATATGAATCCCTGCTGTGCCAGCTTTATGCCAAATCTGGGCCAGAATTCTTTGCTACCCTGCATTATCAAAAACTACCAATAACAACATAAATAGAGGAAAAGACACAAAGAACAATGCACTTCCCTACATATTTGGCAAGCGCTGACCCAACAGCTACAACAACAACAAAAAAACCCACCAGAAAATTTTCTCCAGACCTCAAACTGCAATCAAGTTTTTGGACCCCTTTAAATGACATAATTAATCTGGCGTCTGAAAGCTTGCCATTACACAAGACTGCGAACAAGGACTTATGAAAAACAAGTCATTATTTCATTGACCCCGGAGAGGTGGGGCAGTTCTGTGTTTTCCAAAACCGTCTCATTAGGTTTTCCTTTGAAGCATCCTCTTGAAACAGGATTATCCCCCACGGTCCATCCCAGCAGAGTCAGGGGTCCGATATGCACTCGAGGGCCCCTGGGATTGGTGTTATTACAAGACAAGGGGCTAATTATCTAGATAGCAATGAACCTTCGTTTTAGTGAAGACCACAAGACCAATTCATTCCTTCATTCCATTCATCCAAAACCATCCCTCAATATAAGTCATACACTGAGATGAATTGAGGATCCATGCTCTGATCAGCCCAGAGCTGCTGTTTACATTTGAGTGAGTCTCACTGAACTATGTAGCTCAGTCAAAGTCTTTTACAAACAGCTCATCTGCCCTTCTCTCTGCATGGATTAAAATACCACGTAACCATGCTTGTATGCGTCTGCACAAATCCCACCAGGGGTAACAAGACAGATCCAGTGCTCTCAGTGGTCAGCGCGGGGGATAAATAGATGAGTAGACAGACTGAATTAACTGGAGTTGCATGCTTTCTTTATGTTGCATCACTGTGAATAATGCTGTAATACGTATTTGCATAGGTCAGGCAGACAATATGGCCATGTCTGTCATTTTATAATTTATTTATATCTTATTTTTTTTTATTCATTTTGAGTTGTTTGCATTACATCTTTAATTTTTTTACTTTTATTTTACTTGTTGCTCCCTTTTTCATAAAATTACAAACATTACAATAAGCAGTGCAAACTGTTGCATAAGTGTATCTTTATATTTATCTTTAATGCATTTAATACATATACACTCACTGGCCACTTTATAAGGTACACCTTACTAGTACCGGGTTGGACCCCATTTTGTCTTCAGAACTGCCTTAATCCTTCGTGGCAAAGATTCAACAAAGTACTGGAAATATTCCTCAGAGATTTTATTCCATATTGACATGATAGCATCATGCAGTTGCTGCAAATTTGTTGGCCGCACATCCATGATGCGAATCTCCCGTTCCACCACATCCCAAAGGTGCTCTATTGGATTGAGATCTGGTGACTGTGAAGGCCATTTATATACAGTGAATTGTCATGTTCAAGAAACCAGTCTGAGATGATTCAAACTTTATGATATGGCGTGTTATCCTGCTGGAAGTAGCCATCAGAAGATGGGTACACTGTGGTCATAAAGGGATGGACATGGTCAGCAACAATACTTGTGGCGTTGACACAATGCTCAATTGGTACTTATGGGCCCAAAGTGTGCCAAGAAAACATCCCCCACACCATTACACCAGCAGCCTGATCTGTTGATGCAAAGCAGGATGATGCCAAATTCTGACCCTATCCAAATGTCGCAGCAGAAATTGAGACTCATTAGACCAGGCAACGTTTTTCCAATCTTCTATTGTCCAATTTTGGTGAGCCTGTGTGAATTGTAGCCTTCATTTCCTGTTTTTAGCTGACAGGAGTGGCACCCAGTGTGGTCTTCTGCTGCTGTAGCCCATCCGCCTCAAGGTTGGATGTGTTGTGCGTTCAGAGATGCTCTTCTGCATACCTCGGTTGTAACGAGTGGTTATTTGAGTTACTGTTGCCTCAGCTGGAACCAGTCTGGCCATTCTCCTTTGACCTCTGGCATCCCACAGATCTGCCACTCACTGGATATTTTCTCTTTTTCGGACCATTCTCTGTAAACCCTAGAGATGGTTATGCGTGAAAATCCCAGTAGATCAGCAGTTTCTGAAATACTCAGACCAGCCCGTCTGCCACCAACAACCATGCCACGTTCAAAGTCACTTAAATCTCATTCTGATGCTTGGTTTGAACTGCAGCAGATTATCTTGACCATGTCTACATGCCTAAATGCATTCAGTTGCCGCCACGTGATTGGCTGATGAGAAATTTGGTTTAACAAGCAGTTGGACAGGTGTACCTAATAAAGTGGCCGGTTAGTGTTTATACATTTAAGATGAGTGGTCAGACTGAATTAACTGGAGTAGCATGCTTTCCTTATATTTCATCAATGTGAATAATGTTGTAATACTTAATTGAATAGGTTATGCAAACAATTTGGCGATTCTTTTTCTTTTTATAATTTATTCATTCATTTTTTTATTTTCGGCTTAGTCCCTTTTTTATTATATATA
>CAIGQZ010010775.1:7125391-7164145 GCA_903798205.1 Danio tinwini
ATATATATATATATATATATATATATATATATATATACACACAATTTAATGTGTGAGAAAACAAATAGGATTCCCATAACTACATTTCCAAACGATTTGTGTATTTTTAGAAAGAAAAAATGGCTAAAAACTAATTTGTGTATTTCCAATTATTGTTCTCAGCCTGAGCCATTTAAAAAGCTTTCTGTGACCTGTGCATGTTTATTTACTCAAGTATAAACCAGTTGTCCAATTTTGAATTAGATTTATGCAGGTCTTGTAAAACATGTTTATAAAGCTATCATTACATTAGCTATTATTATGTATTATTTAAATGTCACTTTCAGCCAAGATGTTTGAGGCAGATTTTGAATAGCATTTTACTACTTATGATGGGAGCCTTAAATAAATGTATTTAAAACAAAATGAAACACAAGACAGGCAATGACAGGAAAGTGTTATTATGTCGTTTCTCTCTAAAGTCCTTTTCAGACACAAATATTACTGCATAGAACAAATAGTACATAGCATAACTCGTAAAATGATGTCAACTGTAGATTTAATTTCATTTGTCATCTACGTGCTAAGATCAAGCTTATAAGCAGGATGGGTACAGATGGAGACTGGAAAAAAAGTGTAGAAACTGAAGTGGATTGTAGTGAAGGTCCCCCTCCTTCACAAACCCAAACTTCAGCGGCTTATAGGAGCTCTCTGGGAAACTCTGACCATTGAAAAGACCATCTGGTCAAGTTCACTGCTGGCTAATTAGCGATGAGACATTCAGAGGTTTTTTTTTCCACCTCCGTTGACTCCAGACTGGTATAAAAGAAGGTTACTTGCAGTTCAGACAAAATGGAGGATATATATCCAACTGCGGTCTGAGAATTCATGTCAATAATTCATGCAGTATATGTGTAAGAATGCTTGTTCATTGTGTCTCACTAGCCAGTAGCTAGGGTAAATTCCAAATTTACTTGGATAAATTTGCTTGGGGTGGGAGTTTTGTAGCATATTCTAGCTTAAAGACATTAAACCACTGGTCATCAACTGGCGGCCCGCGAGCCAAATCCGGCCCGCTGAGCCATTCAATCCAGCCCACGACTAGATTCCAAAATTGTGAGTATCAGAAAGAAAATAGTTGTCCACACTATTAAAGCAAGTAAATATAACAACAGAGTCTCTTGTCAGAATAACCACCATTTATGACTATATTTAGGCTACACTTCGAAATGAGGACAGACTCAGACAGTCCATGCGGCGTTAAGCATTTATTGTTTCAAACAGGTTTTAGCATAAGTGAAGACCGGGTGGGGTGTAGGCAGAGTGCACGCGACGTGTGTGTGATGAATAGCAAGGAGGGATGCGGTGGAGAGAGGTGTGCAACATATTTGAGGAGTGGGAGGGAGATGCACGATTTCCGGGAGATTATCATTCGTTTGCGGGCATCCGGGGGTCTATGTGCATTTGTGGGAGACTCACAAAACTTCCAGGAGACTTGAAATGTCTGCCTCAGGACTAAAAAAAGGAGGAAAAACAATCTGGCACAACTTAAAATAGCATGGTAAATAAATAACCTGGTACCAGAACAAAACAGGTCACAAATAATGTTCGCACATCAAATGAAACATTAAGTGGGCTTGAATTCAAATCACAATGCTGAAACGGGCTACTCACAGTGCTTAATCAATGGCTAAAGTTACATTTCCTCTTGTTGACATAGCCTTATTGAGTTGAGGCAAAATATCTATCACTCCTAGTGGTTGACTGTGGTATAGGTGATGGGAGCCTGAATCAAATACCTTTAGTTTTGTAATTAAATTAAAAAAGTATAAACATTAAACATAATGTTAAGCCAAAATGAGATTTTTATTTGATTTTCTTCTTGGGGGTCCGGCCCCCAAGGAGACGGTCTGGTAAAACTCTGGCTCTCTGACAAATATAGTTGATGACCCCTGCTCTAAACCATGAATATAACAGAGGGTTTGTTTTTACTCTGTCTGTAAATCACATGACACAATGTTTTCTACACAGGAAACTGCCTAATAAGATTGATGGGCTAAAGTAATTAGGGGAGTTATCAAATTGTGTGTACTCTAGCTGTGTACATGTGATTAGAAGGGTGGGAATCTTGCAATGCGATCTAATTTAATATTGCACAAAGTAGAACATGGTATGCCAGCTGGTCTAGATGTGTTGGGTTGACACAGTGCACTTGGCATTGAGCTATCACTGTAGTTCGACTGCCGTTACATGTATTTCCCTTTCTAAATGCTAGCTGTCAAGACCGTCTGTAGAAGATGTCAGTTTGATTAAAGGCAGTAAACTCCGCTGGATGTGGATTGGGGGAAAAATGACTAAATGAGATCTGCTGTACTGGAAACAATTGTCAAGGAAGCATTAGCAGTGTTATTGAAAAGAGGAAAAAGAGCTTGATCAAAGAGGCCATCTCATGTGACAGTGCCTCTTCTCATCATCGCTCAGAAACTCTCCCATATGTGGCTGTGTGACCCCATTCCAGATTTGCAGGTGACATATGCTGAGCACGAAATCCTTCCTTGCATTGGGGAAGGTGGTCAAATCCTGTCCGTTTTTCCACTCCTCTTTTTCCAGGCCCTTAAAAACACTAAGCTGAGCTTAAAAGTCAGCTGATGTGATCAAAGATACCAAGTCATATTCCAGTTAACGAGACCGGAGTGTTCCCGATGCATGGACGAGACCTCCCAGAGGATGGGGACCTGCGCATCGACATGGGAAAGGACCGACTTTTGTGGCCCGAGCCTCATTACCATTCCCATAATTGCTTTTTTCCATTGTTGTTGTCCACTCTTCTTTTTTTTTGCCTTTCTTGTACGCATACAGCTAAGGAAAGCCTCTTGCATTCATCCCCTTTCTTTCGCCCCCTTCTGTAATGTACATTTGGAGAGTTCATGCTTCTCAAGACATCAGAGTGCACTCAACAGCGAGGAACGAGAACAACGGGGGTCCCTCTTATTTGGCTATGCACTTATCTTAGTCCGGATGGGCTCTTTAAATTGCCTCTTCCACCTGACAGACAGAGAAAAAACATCAGACTGTAGTGGTGCCTATAGAAAGTTGTGCTTGAGAGTTTCCACCTGGGCTGAAAAGGAGGGAGACGCTCCCTGCAAATGAGTAGTAGCCAACGTCAACATGCCCTTGAAGGGGGCCAAGCCCTGAGGCAGAGCAGCTGAGTTGGACATGGGGGCTTGAAAACGGGGGATTAGTAGGGGAATGTGTTGGGCTAATCCACCATTATGCGGCGGCCCTCAGGTCTTTAGCGACCTCGAAGAGTGGAAGGGCATTGTGGTGCCCAGAGAAAACCAGAAATCTGGCCAAGCAGGATACCGCCCTAGCAATGTCTAATGCAAAATCTCATTTCTCATTTTTTCCTGTCTGTAACTGGGGACAAGTGATGCTAGACCTTGCTGTGGCCTGTTGTGTCAATGTCGACTCTGTTGGCTCTATTTTAACGATCTAAGTGCAAAGTCTAAAGTATATGGCACAAAAGCATTAAGGGCGTGTGCGAATCTGCTTTTTTAAGGATGGAACATTATGCTCTGTGCTCCAGTGCATGGTCTAACAGGGTTTTGCTTATTCTCTTAAAGAGTTCTGGGTGTGTTTTGAGCATAACGTGCATTAAACCAATCAGAGTCTCATCTGTCATTCCTTTTATGAGCCAGTTGCTTCACACCGTGGCTCATTTGCTATTTACATGGCAGACTTTGTAAGTGGAAAAAATAAATGCTTCAGAGAAAACAGTTAAACAAACCATCTGCAGTTTGAGGATAAAGAACGAGCCTCCGCCATTCAGCCTCTTTACTTTCTCTTTACTTTTACTCTTTACTCCTTTACTTTCGTGGATAAGGAAATGGTGGAAACTCACTCCACTGAAGACATTCATTAGTCTACATATTTACTTTAGTTTGTTAAGCACAAAGATTTGATTCAAAACTATTTTTAATTCAGTTCTAATTTTCAGCAAACGAATGAATGAACAAAAAACTGAGTTATGTCCAAACACACGTCTTTATTCTTATGCCCCATATGGTGATGCAGACGTCTCCAAAACCCAACAGGAGGACAAATCTAAACTTGTTTTTATTAAAAACCAATATGAATATGCATATAATAAATATTACTGCTAATAATAATAACATTATACAAATGCAAATTGTCCTGAATATACTGAAAAAAGCCTCGAGGTGAAGAAGGCATGGAGACAGTGTTTTTTATATTTATGTAAAAAATTATTTTGTAACATTTTAAGCCTTTAATTGTTTTCATATGTAAAGATATTTGTGTATTGCTGTACATCCTGTGTGTATTAAGCAATGTGTAATGTGCCGCATAGGCGCATAACTAACGTGCTCTGCGCTGGACTTTAGACCAGTTGCTTTCAGTTGGTCGGTGGCGCGGTCTATTTCAGTTCCTCAAAATAGCAATACTGCTTAACACACCTCTGTTTTAGACCAGCCCATGAGTCCACAAAATGGCGCAAATGGCTTTGTTATTTAAACCTGGGGTTCACAACCTTTTTCACTTCGGGGCCCACTTCTTTCTCCAATTAATTTTTGGAGGCCCACGTGTCTGACATTCTCTCTAAAATGTTTGTATGAAATGCTCATTTAAACCTTTATTTATTAACAAATATTATATTATATTATATTATATTATATTATATTATATTATATTATATTATATTATATTATATTATATTATTATAACAAATATTTATTATACATTTGTTGTGCTATCTATTAATTTCTATTATCATCATTTAATAAAAATATATAATTTTATTTAAATTTAGTTATATATAAAACTTTATATTTATAAATATATATTATATTTTAATTATATTATATATAATTTATATATTTATATATATAAAATTTTATTTTATAAAAAAAACACACAGATACACAGAACCACAGGTCAACAGGAATATTGCAAAAGACTAGCTTCTGCTTTAAACTGGACTGACTGAATATCTACTATTAAATATCTAATATTCAAAAATATACAGACAAATGTAAAATACAGTAAGACACTAAATCTGCTGAAACGCATCGATCTGGTGGCAGTTGAGTGTGCAGCTGGATATTAAGCAAGTTTTTACATTCTATAGCAGAACCACTATTGAGCCTCGCTAGATCCTTCTGTATTGGTGCGTCCATTATAAAACACTCACAGGACATTCATTTGGACAACTATGCGGTTATATTAATTAGTTCACACAAAAATACATAAAGAGAGACTTTCACTTACACTTCATGCATAGTTTGTGAATGAACAGACTTTGATGTAATCAATCAGACAACAGGAAAAGGCATATTACTTCGATATTTTTAATATAGCATATTATGATGCAATCCAAAAATTATAGTATAATATTGAGATTTACCTTTAATCTCGCGGCCCACCTGCAGGATCGCCGAGGCCCACCGGTTGAGAATCCCTGATTTAAACAACAAGGCGTAAAACGTGAAAATTAGGCTTGTGCTGGTCTGAAAAAAGCAACAAATCGCGCCAAACACGCCTTGCACCTTATTGCGCCGGGTGCATGATAGGGCCCTACACCTTTATTAAAAAGATCCGAAATCTAACCTACAGAGATGAGCAACAAGAAAATGCAAATGTTCCCTTGGTGTAAAATCGGAGGTAATGTTGAATAGTGATTGTGCATAAAGATTTAATTTAATTGGCATTTCAGCTGTCTGGTTTAAATGCAAAGTTTTTTTTACAAGAACGGGAACTGCAATTTTTTTTTTATCTTTACAGTAGTGTAATATGATGATTATGCAAAGTAACAGTTATAGCTGGCAGCACTAGGAAAGTGAGTGTTATAAAGCAGGTTGGAGAGTAAATTGTTTTTGTGGTTGTTTGGATACATTCGTTCATATAAATTGTTTACACTACAAAAACAATCTTGTTGAATGTATTTTTTAATACCTCAGGAATTTCAAAACATTTACAGACTCAGTTTACATCTGTATTTAACAATGTCCACTTGCAATCGGATTGGCTTATCCACTTTGGATAGCATCTTTAAAGGGTTTAGGACAAAAAAACGCTGTCTTGCTGTGGATGAAGGGCAAGCTGTGGATAAAAACAACATAGGCTCATTCTGAAAACGCAGCCCTATATACATTTCTGGAGATCGTGAATTATGTAGCCAGAGATATGTATGGCCGCATTTCATCTTTAAAACTAATGCTATGGGGCGGTATGATGTTGTTGCTTTTCTCACTTACCAGATGGCCGATTACCTCCATATGAATGGCTTTTCCACTGTTACCAGTTTTTCCAGTAGCTCTACGACGACAGACTTGAGACGCAGAGTGGATTGGCCTGTAATCACAGGGTTCGAGTCTGGTGAAGAACTGTTCCAGAAAGCAGGTAAGACAAAAACAAAACCTAAAAAATAAAATAGTGTGATGAAATAAACTCTGGTAAAATCTGAAAAAGGGGTAAAAATCAGGGGGATTGCTTTTTAAAACACTGCGGTTGGGTTTAGGGAAGTGAGTGGTCGGGTCAATCTGTGCTTTTTAAAACACTATTGGTTGGGTTAAAGGAAGGTGGAGGGTGGGGTTATCGGTCGGTTGGTCAGTCAGCAAGTCAGTCAGTCGACAGCGGCCTCTGGTGGGTTTACGTGAGAAGAACAGAGCGAATGGCACTCGAGAGAGAAATTTGAGATCTAAAAAAAAGCGTACACAGCAGTCTCTGGTGGATTTGTGAAAACAAAAACATAGCTCGTGGGACGTATTTTGCTCTCTCCAGATATGTATATAGGGGTACGTAATCAGAATGAGCCTGGGATAAAACGTTCTGGCCTAAATGAGAATAAATAACCTTTAACCATGCTTTATTATTGTGCACGAAAAGGAATTACGGTACGGTAACACAACTACCTTTCTCTTCTACTGCATATACAGTAATAGGTCTCATCTTCTTGTAAAACAGTTTAAAGTGATTTCCTCTTCCGTCCAGTAAAGATGAGCTTCATGATTCTAAGCACAATCCCTCTGACTTGGAGCCTGTCCCAGCCCGGCACCGGAATGATCCAAGACATAGGGGAAATAAGACGGCAGTTCATTGCAGCAACCACTGAAGTCATCATCCAGGCATTCATCAAAATAAACCAACAATACCACCCACTGTCTTCATTTAGAATAGATTTGGTTTAGCAACTTGGTTAAAAAGATGAGAATATTTTTATGTGTATTTATGTTTCTAGAAAAAAGTATTGGTGTTTAGTTTTTTCTTCTCATTTGTTCAGTTGTAACCTAGCTTTAATTGTCTTGTGGTTGATATTCTCTGAATGTCAATATTAAGTAATTTATTAGAATTTTCACTTGTTGCTTTTTGGTCTGAAGATCCAGAAATCCATAATACTCTTATCTTTCTTTGTTAGCATGCCTGCCTCCTATGCCAGGGATGCTGGTTAGAATCATACTTGGAACAGGTGACGTCAACAGGTATATGTAAAGGAGGCAAATTATAGGAGCTGTGCAAGTAAACCTCACTCCCCTGGTCTTAAGAAGTGCATTAGTGATCAATTAAAGGGGGCAAAGTCTTAGCATCATTGTTAGCACAACGGCTAGCCAGCTAAAAAGAGCTGTGCCAACAAATCTCACTTCTTGGTTTCAATAGATGAACTAGAGGTTGGATTCTTTTGTGTACTTATTAGCACACCTGCATCCCATGCCAGTTAGCCAGAGCGCTGTAAGACGAACTGAGGGGTTTTTGTGACCCATATTGAGGTTTATGGAGGTGAGTGTAACAGAGGCTGGCTTGTAGGAGCTGTGCAAGGAAACTTGGCTGCTTAGGGTGAGTAGAAATTGAGGAGTTACATACAGTATGTATTGTGACCTGGATGGAAATTAGGTTTAGGGGTGAATGTAACAGAGGCTATCAAGTAGGAACTTTCAATGAATGCCTTCTGTTAAGTATATCTGGAAAGGTTACACTGGTTCTGTGACCCGGTGGGGAATGAGGTTTAATGGGGTGAGTATAATAGGCCAACTAGTTGAAGTTGTGCAGGTAAACTTAACTCGCCTCAGGTGTATAGAACCAGAGGGGCTACATTGGTGCTCTGACCTGGACTGGTGTGTAGTTTAGTGTGAGTGTGTACCAAAGGCCATGTATTAGATGTTGTGCAGGTACATTGACTCCCCATGGGTGAATAGAACCTGAGGGGCTACATTGGTGCCACGACCTGGATGAGAATAAGGTGTAACAGAAGAGTGTATTATTGGCCAGCTAGTAGTTGTGAAGGTAAACTTTACTCCCCTGGGATGAGTAGAACTGGAAGGGTTACATTAGTGTTGTGACTTTTATGGGAGAGAGGTTTAAGGGCATTAGTGTAACAGAGGCTTTCTAGCAGGAACTGACGAAGTAAGTTAACTCCCCACAGGTGAATATATCTGGAAAGTTTACACCGAATGGGAGTGAGGTTTAGTGGGGTGAGAATAACAGGTCAGATACTAGGAGTTGTGCTGGTAATCTTGCCTTCCCTGTAGCACATAACATAGCACAGGAGGAGTTACATTGGTGCTGTAACCCGGATGTGAGTGAGGTTTAGCTGGAAAGTGTATATGTGGCCAGCTAGTAGGAGCAGGTAAACTTGCCTCCCCTGTGCTGAGTAGCACCTAAGGAGTTACATTTGTGCTGTGACTTGGATGGGAGAGAGGTTTAAGGGCATGAGTGTAACAGAGGCTTGCCAGTATGAACTGTCCAAGTTGACTCCCCCACATGTGATTATATCTGGAAAGTTTACACTGGTTCTGTGACCTGAATGGGAGTGAGGTTTGGTAGGATGGGTATAACAGGCCAGGAAACATTGGAGGCATTACATTGATACTGTAACTTGGATGGGAGTGAGAATTAGGGGTGTGTAGAATAGGGGATCACTTCTCTGAACTCAATTACCTTTAACTTTAACTAAGGCTGCATAATTAAATAATTCGATATTCAGAGCTCTGTGCATACACAGATATGGTCTATCCGTTATACAATGCTACCCGGGACTTATAAATGCCCGGGACCTAAGAACCCAGTTATATAGAATTGAATTGAATATAGGCATAAGGAGTAAAACGGGGGTGATTTCTGAGTGTGTTTATATCACCCCAATATGACGGTCTATACACTATACCTACACATATGTCTGTCCAAACAGCTTGAAAAGTAGATTTTTCACCATAGGTGCCCTTTAAAAGGAAAAAATAATATTAGTAACACAGTTACTAACACAACAACAAATGTTGTACAGTAACACAACAAATGTATTAATCTGGCATTAGACTAAACATATTTTTCTAAAAAGAAATAAAGAGACCTCTATGATAAACATAATATGTATATAGGAAGGTGCTCTGGGAGTATGGGTTCAGAGGCGCTCTGTTAAGGGCCGTCTCGTCCCTGTATGAACAGAGTAGGATTTTAGTTTGAATTGCCGGCAATAATTCAAACTTGTTTTGCAGTGCATGTTGGACTCCAGCAGGGCTGCCATTTGTCACAAATTCTGTTCATATTTTTATGGACAGAATTTCAAAGCACAGCCTTGGGCTGGAGGGGGTCTGGTTCAGGGACCACAGGATCTCATCTATGTTATTCACAGATGATGTTGGTCGATTGGCTTCATAAAACATGGACCTTCAGCATGCACTGGGGTGGTTTGTTGCAGAATGTGACGCTGCTGGGATGAGAATCAGCACCTCCAAGTCCGAGGCTATGGTGCTCCACCAGAAAAAGGTGGTTTGCCATCTCCAGGTTGGAGGAAAGTCCTTACCCCAGGTGGAGGAGTTCAAGTATCTTAGGGTTTTGTTCATGAGTGAGGGAAGGATGGAACTTGAGATTGACAGGTGGATTGGTGCAGTGGCAGCAATAATGCGGTCGATGAACTGGTCTGTTGTGGTAAAGAAGGAGCTGAGCCGAAAGGCAAAGCTCTCAATTTACAGGTCAATCTACGTTCCTACTCTCACCTATGGTCATGAGCTTTGGGTCATGACTAAAAGGACAAGATCTCGGTTACAAGTGGCCGAAATGAGTTTCCTTTGCAGGGTTGCAAAGCACACCCTTATAGATAGGGTGAGGAGCTCAGTCACCCGGGAGAAGCTCGGAGTAGAGCTGCTGCTCCTCCACATCGAGAGAAGTCAGCTGAGGTGGCTCAAACATCTGTTTCGGATGCCTCCTGGACGCCTACATAGGAAGGTGTTCCAGGCATGTCCCACGAAGAGAAGGC
The DNA here is from genome assembly GCA_903798205.1 of Danio tinwini. Lineage (NCBI taxonomy): Eukaryota > Metazoa > Chordata > Actinopteri > Cypriniformes > Danionidae > Danio > Danio tinwini. The sequence continues at coordinate 7,135,635 of CAIGQZ010010775.1, forward strand.
CTCGGGGAAGACCCAGACATACTGGAGGGACTATGTTTCCAAGTTGGCCTAGGAACGCCTTGTGATCCCCCGGAGGAGCTGGAAAAAGTGTCTGGGGAGAAGGAAGTCTGGGGTTCTCTCCTAAGACTGCTACCCCCGCAACCTGGCCCCGGAAATATTGTTGAAAATAAACGAATGAATGAATGAACTTACAATGTTTTATTTCATTGCATGAATATAAGCTGCTCACCAGCTTAAACTTAACTGTCAAGCAGAACAAGATAAAGATCATGCAAGTTCACTTTTTATAATCATTTTTATTCGCTCGAATAGCTCCTTAAAGCTTGCCAACATGTTTTGCAGCTGATTAGCAGTCTAATAAAAATATTAGGAAACTAATGTGATTGCAATGAAAAGGATCAAATTCATGTGTAACTTTTGTCCTGTTGCTCTGTAGCCTCATGGAAACTTTGGCCGATTCCATGTCAGGTCTTGTTAGCCTGCTGTTTTTCTCTTTTCGGCCACCTTTTCAAGCTGTAGAGTTGGAATTAATTTCGTCAGAACGCATCCTGCTGCGTCTGGCTAAATCCTGCCCAGGGAGAGACATGCTGAGTCTGTCTCTGTGGAAACCACTAATGGATACTTTCAACCTGCTCACTTTCAACTATCGTTTCTTCTGTGAACAGAGAAAAACAACAGAAACATTGCCTTTTTAGACTCAACTGACACTTCTCTCAAAGGGCACATCATTAACTTCTTGGAATTGGTTGTCTTTTTTTCATTTTCACTCTTGTCTTTATGGAAAGCAGCAATTGAAAGCAGATTATCTTATTATGAGATCTGGTTTTGACATTTACCACAGTGCCCTTTGCCTCACCTTACTGTAAAAATGATACCAGCACTGTTCTAATGACCTCTTGATTTTAATGAAAGGTCATTTGTGACTACGCAAAACCAGTGTTACTTGGCAGGTATTGACAGGTATATTTGTAAGAATAGCCAACAATACATCGTATGGATCAAAGTTATCACTTTTTCTTTCATGCTAAAAATAATTACAGTATTAGGTAAAGATCATGTTTAATAAATTTTATAAATTTTATAAATTTTATCAATTTCCTAACATAAATATATGCATTGCTAAGAACTTAATCTTGACTATTTTAAAGGCAATTTTGTCAATATTTAGATTTTTTTAAAACCTTAAATTGCAGTTTTTTAAATTGTTGTATGTTGGCTAAATATTGTCTTATCCAACACAATCTCACGGCAATTCGTGACTTTTTGATTTAGTGGCTAATTCGTATGAATTCGTACGTTCTCATTCTTACAGTTTAGTATGATTTGTTCATTCCCCAATGATGGTTGGGTTTAGGGGTGGGGTTTGGTGCCACGCCTTTTACACGCCTATGTAAAATCATACATTTTTGTACGACTTTACACTAAACGAATTAGCCACTAAACTGACAAAACATAAAATACGTACATTTCCTTATGAGGTTAGGCTGTCCTATCCTAACAAATATACAACAATGGAAAGATTATTTGCTTTGAGATTATCTTAATTTTCAAAATATTTACCCTTATTACAGGTTCAGGTTCACATTTCACTGAATAATAATAATAATAATGACAATAATAATGATAATAATAATACCTTACATTTATATAGCACTTTTTTGGAGACTTAAAGCACTTTTATAAAAAAAATTATTTATTTTTTTTGGGTGGGGGGTGGGGTGGGGGGGTCTCCTCATCCACCACCAGTGTGCAGCATCCACCTGGATGACACGATAGCAGCCATATTGCACCAGACTAATTGGTGGAAAGAGAAAAAGTGGTAAAGCCAATTATTATAAGGGGATGGTTAAGAGGCCATGAGGCTACTCTTTTTCGAAGGACATCCTGGGGTTTTTAACAACCACAGAGAGTCAGGACCTAGGTTTAACATCTCAAAGGCAGTGCTCACAGAGCAGTATAGAGTCCCCATCAATATACAGTGGCATTAGGACCCACACAGACCTGCTGGTCTCACTAACACCACTTCCGGCAGCAACCTAGCTTTTACATGTGGTCTCCCATCCAGGTACTGACCAGGCACAACCCTGCTTATCTTCGGTGGGCAACCATGTGAAAGTTGCAGAGAGCAAGCTGCCAGCAATGGTGCGTTGTCAACTTTTACTCATTTAAATGTTTATATTTGTTGCTGTGGTGTCTTAGTTAGCAAACCACCCTGCTGAAAAATCCAGCTTAAACCAGCCTAAGATGGTTGGCTGGTTTTAGCTAGTCGACCAGCCTGGTTTTAGAGGGGTTTTAGAGGCTGGAAAATGACCAGCTTAAACCAGCTAAAACCAGCTAGACCAGCCTGGTTTAAGCTGAACTTGGCTTGTTTTGGCTGGTCAAGCTGGTTTTAGCTGGTTAACTTCCAGCCTGACCAGCTAAGACAAGGCTGGAAATGGCTGAAAACCAGCCTGGAAATGGCCAAAACCACTCTAAAACCAGGCTGGTCGACCAGCTAAAACCAGCCGACCATCTTAGGCTGGTTTAAGCTGGATTTTTCAGCAGGGCAGTTATATTTTAGCTGAATAAAATTCAAATTTAAATTAAACTTTGCATTTTGTACAGCTTTGGAAGATATCTTACAGATAGACTTTAAGGGTGCTTTCACACTTAGTTCAATTACCTGGACCGACTCCAAGTTCGATTGTCCCCCTTGTCACCTTCTCGGCTGGTTTGTGTTTACACCGTCTTTTTTCCTTCTGAACCCCGGTACGCTTGCATCATCAAGCTGCTGTTTTGTGTACAGCTGTTGATAGGTGAAAGCAAAGCGCCAAAATGGAGACATCCACATATCATGGTCATTCAGCTTTTACTGAATCTTTTGGTTTTGTTACCAAAGCGATAGTTTGTTGTACAGTTGGCTGTTCACTTCTGTTATTTGGTACGATTGCACTCATATCTGAGTGACACTGTTTCAATTTACTATAATCTTCTTTGTGAAGCTGCTTTGACACAATTTACATTGTAAAAGAGCTATACAAATAAAGGTGAATTGAATTGAATATCAGAAGTAAACAGAGTTCGCACAAACCGTACCCCAAACCACCTCTTTCAGGCGGACTCAGGTACATTTTACAGAGGCACACTCAAGCTCAGAAGACACGTTCACACTAGCCAAACATACTATACTTTGGCGTCAAATGAACCAGGGTGCGATCCAAAAGTGCTAGTGTGAAAGCATCCTAAATAAACATTTACCTCATAGCAATGTTACTTTAGTTTAGAGATATTATATTTACAGTTGAAGTCAGAATTATTAGCCCTTCTGTATATTTTTATCCCAAATTTACATTGAGAGGAAAGATTTTTTTCAACACATTTCTAAACATAATAGTTTTAATAACTTAATTATAATAACTGATTTCTTTTATCTTTGCAAAGATGACAGTAAATAATATTTGACTAGATATTTTTTCAAGATACTAGTATTTAGCTTAAAGTGACATTTAGGTAAAAAGGTTTAACTGGGTTAATTAGGCAAGTTAGGTCATAACAAAGGTGTATAACAATGGTTTATTCTGTAGACTATCGAAAAAAATAATGCGTAAGTGGACTAAAAATATTGACCTTAAAGGTGCTGTATGTAAGTTTTTGACTCTTTTAAAGCATAAAAATACCATAATATGTGTGCAGATATTTAAGAAACATCCCAAGTGAACATACTTGTTTAACTGAAAAACAATGCTGAAGTCAGATATTCTGCTTTGAAAATGTTTTTTCCGTGCCGGAACGCTGTCTTTGTTTAGGTAAATTTAACCTGCACAATGCCAGTTTAGCCAATTATAATTCAGCACTCCGGGTTGCCTTGTTGGAAAACAGCGTGTTTCATTCATTCATTCAAAAAGGCTCTAGAAGCATGCGTCCGTGACCGAAAATGCAGCCTCCGGTGGACAGTAGCAGACGTCAAAATGAGAAAGGTTCAGTTCCACATAAGGTTATTAATTAGCAAATGATATAAATATTACGAACATAAACATTAGGTGAACAGGTTACATTGTAACCGCATTTCCTAACAACACACTTCGTGACAAGATACACAGTGATGAGCAATTTGGCTGTTTGCACCAGACGAAACACGACAGAAATTTAAATACAGCCTTTCAGAAGCACAGAATATGCACCCACTAACAAAACGGTAAGGTTTATAATCTATTTAATACATGTTAACCCTCTTTAACATCATTAAATGTAGATTAAATTTAATTAAATGCATATACCACTGCAATAAATGTCCTGTAAAATGGTATTCAAACTCACATTGTTAGCATTTAGCACTGAATAAAGCACATGAGGTTTACCTAAAGTGATCACTGTCAAAGTTTTCTGTTGTTCAGCTGTGAGAAATAGAAGCCGTTTCTAATATATTAATTCGAGGTGTTGATTAGAACAAAAACTCCTTTTAATATAGAAAATATTCCCTCTATCGCGTGTCATTGTTTTTATTTAGAACACGGTTTAAATCACTCGCTTCTGTACTCAATCTGGCAACCCGTGCTTGCGTTTGTTTTGATCCAGGAGTGCAATACCTAGTTCAACCACTGGGTGTCAAACTTACATACTGCACATTTAAAATTGTTTAAAAAGCAAATTAAAACTGCTTTAATTCTAGCTGAAGTAAAACAAATCAGACTTTCTCCAGAAGAAAAAATATTATAGGAAATACTGTCAAGAATTCCTTCCCTAAAACATCATTTGGGAAATACTTGAAAAAGGAAGAAAAAATGCACAGGGGGTGAATAATATAATATAATAATAATAACTGTATATATAGGGCTAAAAATGGTGCCAAAGATATGTACTTTTGCACATCCCTGTGTAAAAAACTGTATTTATTAATGAATTCAACCCTCTGTGTCCCTTAAGGCTAAAGCACAATTGGCATTATAAATGTCTGATAATGGAGCAAGACAAAAGAGTCTGTATGGACACAACAGAACATGTTTCATACCGCTTGGTACGCCATGGATTACTTCTGAGTGAAAGGCGCAGATCCATGTAGTACTGTATTGTATGCCAGTCAGAGCGTTAAGGCTTTCGCTTTTCTTTTCTGTCCGAACAATAGCCGGCCACATGCACCACAATCCCTGAAGCAGACAATGTGGTCTGTGTCTCCTAGAGTTTTGTATGACACGGCGGGCAGCCCCACACAAAGACGGCATACAGAAAAGACACACGACCGAGAAGAGCAATGTAAATGAATTCGGGCCGCTGTCAAACATGTCCGAATGCAAACAAACTTTCTTCACGGATGCCTTTACATGCATAACCCTATGCATTTCTGTCAAAACTAACATACGTCATAGTTTGAACTGTCTTAGAGCAATGCTAGTTGACCCCAAGCCTTATGGACACAAAGTCAATGTCCTCATGTAAAGGTCAGATGGACGTGCGTGTGGGGTGTGCGAATGACAAAAGATGCAATGCTACTGAAAGTGCTTCCAAAGCTATTAATGTGGAACTCTGAATTATTTTGCATTTGTTTTACATCTCATCAGCTCAAACAAAAGACAATGGATGTGTGGTAACAGTAAAGGTCTGAAACACCCAGCGAGCATAACAATGCTAAGTCCTAAGGCATGTAAAGTTAAACATTTCTAAATACGTTTATGGGGAGTAAAGAGCTGTGTGGTCAATGCCTGTGGCTTTTTGCCATTTTCAGGATAGCTTCCTGCTGTCGTCTTCAGTCGCTGCTGACAATCGCTTTATTGCTAAGGGTTAGTTCACCCCAAAAATGTAAAAATTATGTTATTAATTCCTCATGTTGTTTCAATTAAGGCTGCACAATATATTATTTAAGCATCGATATCAAAATGTGTGCATACGCAGGGCCGGCGCGTCCATGGAGGCGACATAATAGTGAGGCCGCCCAACACAACATACTGACTTTCATCCGTAACATCAACACAACCTTTTTTTTTTTTTTTTTAAATAAACTTTTATTTAGAAAAGAAGAAATGTACAATATAAATCAGGAAATCGTCTGTAATGGCTCGTTTCCACTGACTGGTACAGTACGGTACGGTACGGGTCACCTTTATTAGGCTTGCATTTCCACTGCTAAAAGGGTACCAATGGTACTCTTTTGGTGGGCGATGTGTACGACACAAAGTTGCAGTCAACGTCATTTTCGCTCGAGAAAATGTCTAAAGTAAAGCTGTACGGGTCGCTCATATAATATGAGAAGCACTTCACACAAAACAGATGCTTTACACACATAAATACTGGTGTATAAATGTTTATTACTAACTTTTCTATGAACATGAGTTGATTATAACTGCAGATCAATGACAGTGCGAAATAGCCTACTGTAACGTCTGCAATTATATAAAATAAATAAATAAATGCAACATATATAAACACATTCAGACCCTTACAGTCTTCGATATGTTACCAATAACAGAAAAACTACACACAGCATACATTTAGTACTTATTTAGGTTCAAACCAGCAGGAAATAGAGCCCAGTCAGTGCAGACCTCTCATGATTAAATGTGTCTGTTATCTTCAGCAGCACATGTAGCCTCTTGTTAGAAAGTAATTCCCTCATTCCGAGTTCATAATAGTCCAAAAGGTGATGATAATAGTTAAACATGGCAGTTTGTTCACGTTTGCTGATAAAATAATGTGCTCCTTTTTTTCAGGCTTCTCCTTTAGTTTTTTTGCTTGTCACTCTAGCGTCTCATGACAGGATCAGATTTCAAAAGCACATCATTAATCAAGCGCACGTTATTATCAGCAGCTCAAGATGTTTGTTATTTCAAATATAGACACGCAAGCAAAAAAGCTTCAGATTGGCTCGAAAAAACTACAGAACACAGGGTAAAATCTGCTCTTCTTTTTGGCTTTGTGGCTGTTCATCAAGACGACAACAATGTTCATTTGAGCCCAGATCGAACAGGGCTCGTTATTTCATGTTATTATATGGATATATAGTCTCTCGGCTGTGTATGAAAACATGGCGGCTCCTTTGTTTTCATTTTGGCTTGTTGCGTGAGCTCGTGACGTATCTCTGTAAACCAATAGCGTTCAGCTGCGCATCTAGCTCCGCCTTTGGGACCCTTTTGGTACCCTTTCTCGTGTTTGGTAACCTTTCGAAAAAGTGCCGAAAAAGTGGTACGGTTCGGTATGCCTTTTAACAGTGGAAACGGCCATAAAAGCATACCAACCCGTACCGTACCAGTCAGTGGAAACGAGCCATAAGAGACTGGAATACAAGTACTTACAAGTACAAAGTTAAAGAACAGATAAGAAATAGAAAAAGAGAGAAAAAAACAAAAAAAAGGGGAACAAAAAGAAAGGGGTAGTACAAATTTAAATAAACACAGAAATCATCTAGCAACTAACTCACTGGAAGCATGATATTTTCATAAGTTTCTTTTAACTTGCAGAATTTTTGGTTGTTGGATAAACGTATAGATTTAAGCAAGGAATCAATTTCAATTTAAAAAATAGAGCAAATGTGGGAGAGGATTTAAGAAATTTTTGTTTGTGAATAAAGAATTTTGCATATAATATATTAAAAAAAATTATATACATATTCTTCGTTTTTATTTTTTGGACTGGAATAAAAACAAATAATATCTTCAATGTAAAGATTTGTTTTGTTGATTGCGATTTATTCAAATAATTATATAAATCTGACCAAAACTTCTGTGAGATTTTACTGTGACTGTGAGAGTCAAAGTTTCCTCATTTTCCTGACAAAAAGAACAAGTATCAGCAATATCACAAAATTTTGACATAAATGCATTGACTGGGTATATGTTATGTAGAATTTTAAAATAAATTTCCTTTGCTTTGTTTGGGATTACATATTTATATGGGAGAAGCCATGTTCTTTTCCAATCAATATCTTGTATTAGCGCTGACCAATATGATTTCCCTCCTGGAGCGATTTGATTCTTTTGTTGGAGCATTCGAAGTACAAGTTTGTTGTTGCATTTCTTATCATAAAAACTAATTCCTTCTAATAATAAGGAGGGTTCTATGGTTCTTTTATTTATATATGAGATATGAATTTTTGTTAGATGTATTAATTCTTTTGAGATAGCATTCACAATAATGTTAAATTTCTTAAATGGGATAGGAAATTGTTCATAAGTTAATAAGTTCCCCAAGTCATCAAATAAAGAAAATAAATGTAATATACGTCAACATGACCGCACTTTATGCACTGCTCATTTTCGTTTTCACTTACGGGTTATAAGGGCGGCGTGATACTCCTTTGCCTAGAGTGGCAGTTCGGCTTGCTCCGGCCCTGTGTGTACGCAATAGTCACATCGCAGGATATGCAATGTTGAGTTGGGATTATAATTGGACAGCACAACAATTGAGAAATCACTGCAAAATATATCCATGACAGAGTGAATCTTTATCATTTGCGCATGTTTTAAAGGCATTTCAAGAGATTTTAAAGCATTCAGGCACAAAAAAAGAACATTTGTTACTTTAATGAAGAATAATTTTACTGAATTATGAATACGATGAAGACTATGCAGAGTTATTTTGCATTTTGTTATTACATTTCTGTACCTGAATACGCTTATTTCACACGACCGCCATTTTAAAACACGAAAGCGAGGCTGCGGTGGGAAGAAACCCGGAAATATAGGATCAGCACTGTAAACATTGCAACAACATGTGTACTACAAACCTTCAGCTGTTGCTGCGACTTCAAAATGCAGAAATGGTGTAAACATCACTTTAATATTATTCAGTTCAGTTTAATTTAAACAAATAAAAGCATATTAAGCATCAAACAACATCACAATCGCTTTAAGAGTAATATGCTTAAGTGTCCTCCTAGACTTCAGTTCATGGCAGCAGGTAAACACCGTGGGGACGCTTCCCTGCTTCAGTCTATGTAACCCAGTGAGCGATAAAACACTGCAGTCTTTGCACATCTTGCACATCTTTGTGTTGTCTGTAATAGTATTTTCCCGGTACTGAAGTTTTAAAAACATCCATTTCCCACTGACATTTAAGCGCCACTGATCGCGCTCCACCAGTGCTCAACAGAATGACTGTGAAGGTTATCAGTTCACCGCTCTTCACAGGTTGAAAACACACATAGACGGGAATTGGATCGTTTATAAGCCGTGAAGATCAGTCGATTCATCAGCGGATCGCTCGTCTGTGTTTGCACTCCGTAAAAATCGGTGAATTTGGTGAACTGACATCACAGCCAATCGTAGCAATTTCTGTTGGTCACGTGAACACAATGGCAAATCATCACTGTTTAATAACGCCATCAACAGTGCTTTAAATGTTAACGAGAAATAGGCAGGGTTTTTTTTTCATTGCCGAAATTTTGTATCGTGACAAGTCTAATATAGTGAAAGAATCAGTTCATTAGCTTGAGTTTGATGAATGACTAAAATGTGTGATTAGGAAAGAAAACGTTAGCTAAGTATGGCCATTTCCCTTAACTTAGCTGAAAATGAGGTCTGATGTGCCTTTTTATTTTCACTATTCATTCAGAAAGGACCTTCGGGTCACTCGGAAGACGGTGAAATTATAGATTTGTGTCACATTCGTTTCGCTGATTCCTGTGTGACTCAGGCGATACTTCTGGGTTTCTTCCCACTGCAGCCTCGATTTCGCTGTTAATAATGGCAGCCGTGTGAAATCAGTCTCTACTATTTGACTCTGGAAAATCATAAAGCGCTGTTTATTTGACATTTTTTCTTTGCTCTACTGTGATTATTCTGGCTTGCAACTTGTTTATTGTTTTCATACGTGATTTACACCCTTACAAATTTGCCCTGATAAGTCTAAATGAATGACTTCTTGCCAAATAGAGCTTTTCAAGCCATATGGTGAAGTTGTATTTGTACCGCAAAATACAGTATATATTGCAGAAAAACTAAATATCACAATGTCAAATTTTTACAATATGGTGCAGTTGGAATATTCTAAGATCTTCCAAGATGTTTAAGGTTTAACAATCAGACCATTCCGTGTGACTTCAGTGGCTCAACTGCAGTCATATGAAGCCTCAAGAACAATTTTGTATTGAAATGTAATTATCAACTAATAATAATAATAATAATCATAATAATGGGGGGGGGTGCGGTCGGGCAGCCATTTTGCACCCAACCGCACACCAGCTGATTGGTGGAGAGGAGACAGAGTGATCAAGCCAATTATGATATGGGGAGTGTTAGGAGGCCATGATGGACTAAGACCAGTGAGCAGATTTGGCCAGGATCTACCCCTACTCTTTTCATTCTGGGATTTTTAATGACCTAGTTAGTCAGGACCTAGGTTTATCGTCTCATCCGAAAGACGATGCTCACTGAGCAGTATAGAGTCCCCGTCACTATACTGCTGCATTAGGACCCACACAGGTTTCAGGTTTCACAGCTTCAGTGGGCAACCATGTGAGAGTTGCAGAGAGCTAGCTGCCGGTATTAGTCCATTTATCCAACTTGTATAAATCTTGAGGACCCACGCAGTTTTCACTACCAAATTTTTATTCAACATTCTTTAGCTGTGAACTATGTCTCAAAGTAGTGTTTAACATACATTTAAAGAATTAGACATGAAATAACAGCAGTGAAAATACAAATAGGCACTGAAAATGTATTACAAAATGAATAATAGATGACAGAAATCAAAATATTTTGTGTTGTTACTAATAGACAGCTCGCTAAAATGACTATCACAGGGTTTGACTGAAGAAATTTTAAATTTTAATCTGAATAATTTATCAACAGCAAAGCACAAACAAAACCGTATACTTTCCTGTGTATTGAGTGCTTGAATTTGGTTGATTCATGTTGGAGAATTAAAACGCAATCTCATGGCAATTCATAACTTATTGATTTAGTGGCTAATCCGTATGAATTCGTATGATCTCATTCATACAATTTAGTACGATTTGCTTATCCCCAATGACGGTTGGGTTTAGGGGTGGGGTTGGGGGCCTCGCCTACTTTTAAAAATCGTACGACTGAACTTGTTAGCCACTAAACTGACAAAATGTAAAATCGTTACGTTTCCATGTGAGATCAGGCTGGAGGATTGGCACATAAGCGCGTAAAAAAAATGTGTGCCTGCAAAAGACGTTGTTCAATCTGAAATGTGTGAGTGAGTGGTTGAGTTGGGGTAGGGTGTATGGGGATGTTTTCTGTCTAACGGATGAATATTGTCTGAATACTCATTCATTTCCTATGGCGGGAACACCACAGGTGTAACAAGCTTGATTAAAACACTCAAAATTCAATGAAAAGGGTGATCATTGCTTTAATATGTTCAAGTGCACATTGTGGAGGATATCATAAGGCAGGGTTGTCCAAACACGGTCCTGGAGGGTCAGTGTCCTGCATAGTTTAGCTCCATCTTCCTCCAACACGTTTCAAGTATACCTAGAAAGAGCTTGATTAGCTGGTTACAGGTGTGTTTAATTGGGGTTGGAACTAAAATATGCAGGACACCGGCCCTGCAGGAGCGAGTTTGGACACCCCTGTCATAAGGCCTTGAGGCAATCAGATGTAAAGCACAATATTTATGTACCACATAAACACGACAGAAAGGTTAGGTAAACTTTGTGTTTAAAGATTTGTACGATATCATTTTTACAGCTTTATTACCTTTGATATCACAGCTTTTTTTTAGAGTGCATAAAATCCAAAAACTGAAGGGGTAACTGATGTTGTGCTTAAATATTGTTTGCGACAGGCTCTTCTGGTGTAAGATTTCCACTGTAAGAGTCATTGTCCCCATCAGTCGCTGGCATTCTGCTCATGACTGGATCTGCCCACTCCTTAGCAGTGGGAGGCACACAAGAGGAACTGTTTTTTTGCGCTAACAAGGGGAACTAAAGAGGCATGAGGGGTCTCATTGTAGCTGCTACAGGTCAGCTTTCACATTCACCTCCACTATTCAAGCTCCAGGTGGACTGTTCAATGTCACTTTGCAAGCTGTGGCCTAATATGAAAGAGCAAAATAGCTGTGAAACTTTGGAAACTTTTTTGTGCTTGGGTTAGATGCAGATCTCAACAAATGACTCTAGACTGTGGTGACCTGCCAAAACATGTTGTAAAAGTGGATTGTTTCCTCAAAAGATAATGAGTAAACCATCAAAACGGTGGGGTTTGGTTTATTAGCTGGTTCTTTTGACCACAAACTTGAATGCTGGTTAGCGTGAAAATGCTAAGCATGCTAAACAGTGTTTGCGAAATATGTGCAAAGACAAGGGTGATAGAGTGAATCAGTGCGCTCATCAGTCCTCAGTTTTCAGCAGCATTGGTTTTGGATGTTTTTCTCATACAAATTAAAGAAAAAAACACTTCATTAAAGTGTTTTTAGCTGTAAATCAAACCCAGACACCAAAAAGGTATATAAAGCCTATATAAAAATAATTGTTTAATATAATAGGAGAGAAAATCCCTAGAAATGTATCGTTTTCCATTGATCTCAAATATATATACATATACATATATACACACAGTATATAAATAATTCAAATTGACAGAAGGGCTAATATTTTGTCTTATATTAGCCCTTTTGTCAAATTTGAATTCTTTTAAAAATATTTCCTGTACTTTATACTGAAAGTTTTTTCAACACATTCATTAATTTCCTTCGGCTAAGTCCCTTATTTATCAGGGGTCACCACAGCAGAATGAACTGCCAACTATTCTGGCATATGTTTTGCTGGGAATTTTTCAACAAATATTTAAATATACACTCACCGGCAACTGTATTAGGTACACCTGTCTAGCTGCTCGTTAACGCAAATCTCTAATCAGTTAATCACATGGCAGCAACTCAATGCATTAAGGCATGTAGACATGGTAAAGACGATCTGCTGCAGTTCAAACCGAGCATCAGGATGGGGAAGAAAGGTGATTTAAGTGACTTTGAATGTGGCATGGTTGTTGGTGCCAGACGGGCCGGTCTGAATATTTCAGAAACTGCTGATCTACTGGAGATAAGAGAAAATAAGAGAAAATATCCAGTGAGCGGCAGTTCTGATGCCAGAGGTCAGAGGAGAATGGCCAGACTGGTTTCAGCTGCAACAGTAACTCAAATAACCACTCGTTACAACCTAGGTATGCAAAAGAGCATCTCCGAACGCACAACACGTCCAACCTTGAGGCGGATGGGCTACGGCAGCAGAAGACCCCACTGGGTGCCACTTCTGTCAGCTAAGAACAGAAAATTGAGGCTACAATTCACACAGTGTCACCAAAATTGGACAATAGAAGATTGGAAAAATGTTTCCTGGTCTGATGAGTCTCGTTTTCTGCTGCAACATTTGGATGGTAAGGTCAGAATTTGGCATCAACAACATGAAAACATGGTTCCATCCTGGCACACTTTGGGCCCATTAGTACCAATTGAGCATAGTGTCAACGCCATGGCCTACCCGAGTATTATTGCTGACCATATCCATCCCTTTATGACCACAGTGTACCAATCTTCTGATGGCTACTTCCAGCAGGATAACGCGCCATGTCATAAAGCGTGAATCATCTCAGACTGGTTTCTTGAACATGACAATGAGTTCACTGTACTCAAATGGCCTCCACAGTCACTAGAACTCAATCCAATAGAGCACCTTTGGGATGTGGTGGAATGGGAGATTCGCATCATGGATGTGCAGCCGACAAATCTGCAGCAACTGCATGATGCTATAATGTCAATATGGACCAACATCTCTGAGGAATATTTCCAGTACCTTGTTGAATCTATGCCACAAAGGATTAAGGCAGTTCTGAAGGCAAAAGGAGGTCCAACACGGTACTACTAAGGTGTACCTAATAAAGTGGTCGGTAAGTGTGATAATTGTAATAAATAATGTCTAATAACTAATTTCTTTGGTCTGTTCCATGATAAGAGTACATAATATTTTACTAGTTTTTTTGAAAGATACTAGTATTCAGCTTAAAGTGCAGTCAAAGGCTTAATTATGCAAGTCATTGGACAAAAGTGGTTGTCCTCATGGAAATGGGTGGAGATAAAGATCATAGTTTGCTCACTGTGATTGGTGAAGTTTTCTATTAACAGCAGCGATAGAAGTAGTTCCCTTTTCTAGGAATGAACAATGTTTGGTATATCAGTCAATACCTTAGACAAGGGACATCCTTATTCTAGTTAAAGGGATAGTTCATGCAAAAAAAAAAGAACATTTACTGAAAATGTACATAGAAGAAAGAAACTATTAAAGGTTTGAAGCAACTAAAGGGTGAGCAAATAATGGCAGAGGTTTCATTTTGGGGTGAACTATCCTTTTATCTTATAAGTCAGGGGTCACCAATCACAGTCCCTGCAGGGTTTAGCTCCAACTTGCTTTAAGACACCTGCCTGGGTGTTTCAAGTATACCTAGTAAGACCTTGATTATCTTGTTCAGGTGTGTTTGATTAGGGTTGGAGCTAAAATCTGAAGGACACCGGCCCTCCAGGAACAAGTTTGGTGACCACTGCTATAAGTCATGGGAATGGGCGGAGCTAAAGATCATAGTTTGCTCACTGTGATTGGTGGAATTTTATAAAAGCAAGTTATTAACAACAGCAATAGATGTAGTTCCCTTTTCTAGGAATGAACGATGTTTGGTAGGAATATCAGTCAATAATTTAGACAAGGAACATCTTCAATTTAGTTTTAAAGGGATAGTTCAATTAACATTTACTGAAAATTACTGAAGAAAGAAACTAACACGTTTGAAACAAGAAAAGGGTGAGCAAATAATGACAGAAATTTAATTTTGGGGTAAACTATGCCTTTATAAAATGCTTTGGTGTACAGCAATGAATAATGTTAGTGCTAAGAGTTAAATGTCAATAGAAATAATTTAGAAAAGCTGTATTTTTTGATGTATCAATGGTCTTAAATGCAGCTATGTCATTACCATATTAATAGTTTATCATAATAATTATAGTTTAATCATAATAGTCGCGTATGCCCATTCACTGTTGTGTTGGTCTGAATTTATGCAAAATCCATACGGTGTTTTAAATGGCGTCTTCCTTAAGTTAATAAAATGACCTAGATGCTTCATTCTGATCTATTTGCAGCAGTAAATGGCTTTGTCAAGTAAATGGAAGAGGACACTCTTTGTTAAGGAGTAATTGTAGGTGTCCTGAAGGCAGCTTTGAATATAATTGCCAATGCAGTTGTCCAGAAAATTGCTTTGGGTAAACCATGAGGAAGAACAAACAGGATCATTCAAATAGAGGATGAAGTACAAAGGGATATAACCACTGTAAAACACCTATTGTGCCATTTTTGAATAACAGGTTCATATAAAATGCTTTAAAAGACTACAACCAGCGTTGTGGTATTGAGGGAAGGAAATGCTTTCAGAGTTTTTGCAGGAAACACGGAGCGCTCTCTCAGCTCTATGCTCCCATCTAGTGTAGAGTTACGCCAGTGCAACCTAACCTACATTTTGTGGTTTATTAGGGGTAGTTCTCCTAAAAATAGTTCTATCATCATTTACTGAACATCCACTTGTTCCAAATGTGCTTGAGATTTTTTTTAAATATGAAAATCTACACAAAAGAAGATATTCTGAAGAAATTATTGTATTTTTTCTTACCTTGGATGTCAAAAGGGTAGTTTACCCCAAAAAGGACAATTCTGTCACCATTTACTCTGTTTTACTTAATCCAAACATTTACGAGTTGCACAAAGGAAGATATTTTAAAGAACGCTGGAAGCCTGTAACCATTGACTTCCATAGCATTTATTTTTTCTACTATGGATGGAAGTGGTTGTAGGTTTTCAGCTTTCTTCAAAATATCTTATTTTGTGTTCAACAAAGAAACTCGTAAACTTGGGGGTGAGTAAATAGTGAACACATTTTCAATTTTGTAGGTGAACTATCCCTTTAATGGCTGCTGGATTCCTGCATTCCTCAAAAATTAACAATTAAAGGGGTTTACGAGGACATGCTTTGTGTTCTCGTAATACAAAAACTTAAAAATCAAAACATAAAAAAGGTTTTTTGACATAAAAAAATTGCTAGCATAAAACTGGTTCCCTCGATAAAATCTCTAGGATTTTCCCATAGGCTTTTCGAAGATTGCAAATAATAAGCTCTGTGTTCCAACACTGTTCACGTTTTGTCCAGTCGGATAATCCTCACAGGAAAATACAACTTTAAGCACTTTTGGCTCTTAAATGCAAACGCAAGAACTGAAAAGCTAACATTAAGCATAAACGGACTACAGCGCCTGGGGCGCTCGCCTGTGACGTCAGCACCACCCTGCTACAGAAAAGTGTTCAAGCTTATTTTTAGAAATATGATCCATGACAAAGATTTACTCTCTTGGTTTATAATCCACACTATAATATTATAAACAAATAAATACGCAAAAACACATAGACCTATATACCTTTTGGATAGGTTTGTATGGGGGAAATACATTTTGTTTTGCTTTTTACGGTTGTTGTAAAAGTTTTAAAACTGTATGTATAAATGTGCCTACAAAGTATTATCATAAGACATGTTTAAATAAGTGTATCACTCACGTGCATACAGTCAGCTTACCTTAGTAACAGACGACAGAAATGAGGAGATGAGACGTGAGGGACAACATTCAATATTGTTTTTTGTCACCGAGTACAGCGAAAAGCAGCCCATACAGTCACATATGCTGTACATTTAGAGGAGTGTAAATATTGCAGTTATGACAGTTAAATGTGTTCAGATGAAGAAAAAAAAAGGATGAGAAATCTATTGATCACTTTAACATGACAGTTAATGTATTTTTACACATTTACTCACACGTTTGCATTACTGAGAGCAGGAAAGAGACAAGCTGCACTGGTGAGCAGTATCTTCATAATATCGCTTAATTAAAATAAATGATCAACAAATAAATCTGTCTTGACAGTCTTTACAAGTGAAGGCATTATCTACACACAATATAAATTCCCAATTAGAAAAATACTACAAACTATAAAAAAAACTACTCATGAAAATATTTAATCACAGACAAATCCAAATGCCCAATGCAAGCAAGCTGCATTCCAGACCAGTTCAGCTTGATGCATGTTTCCGTCACCGCCTGTAGTCCCGATTAGCAACTTGATAGCAACCGTCTTTTTAAAGAAGCGTAACTAATAAAAAAAATAATCAAGAGTGTGATGTAACTGATGTGTTTTATGTCGTAGAATAAAACATGAAAGTATCTTGAGTTTGTGTTAGCCACGGACCTTATTTAAGCAATTTAACTGAAATCCCATTGAAAAAAACCCATTGACTTTGGGACGAGGGAACCGGAACTGCTAAAATGCTAACTCGCTTCAGGGTTTTTGCATACAAATTGACGTCATAGTTCCCACACTCTAGTTTGCAACTGTTCCCCCTCATCAATGACAGTACCTAAGCTCACCAATGCCGTGAACGAAGATCACAAGTGCACACATATCAGCCTGTAATAATCCCTGTGTGATTATTGACTTTACGTTGAATAAATATTGTAAAAAGATAACCATCTCTGTCTTCCTTGTCTACCAGAGTAACACCCATCTTTTTCAGAATTAATTATAAAATATTTCTCTCTTTTAAAGCCATCCATAATCTCTGTAATTTAAACACAATTTAAATCCGACCTCAAAACACATCTGTTTAGAATTCTTATTCTCTTTATCCTGACTGCGTTTTTTAAATTTGTATTGTATTCTATTGACTTTTATTGTGTTTTTATTTGAACTGATTGTTCTAGCTTTCCTGTACGGTGACCTTGGCTGTCATGAAAGGCGCCTTTAAATAAAATGCATTAGTATTATTATTATTATTATTATTATTATTATTATTAACAGCAGGCAGGAATGGCATTTGAAAGAGAAATGTGAGATCTGAATAGCGTACACTGTGGCCTCTGGTGTATTTGCGAAAACAAAAAAACTGCAAAAAAAACTGTATCTCCTGGGACGTATTAGGGCTATGTGCCAATAATGAGCCTGGGGTGTATAAAGTACATATCTTGCATGAGCCTATTCTTCACCCCTAATTCTACGTGAAGCTTATATATAAACAAATTTTGAGAGGATCACGTGCTTATGATTGTTCTCAGCTGTTCCAGCATTAGCTCATGATCGATTATCCAATTAGACGACTCCTAACTCACTATAAATAACCAATTTTCTTATCTCAATATCTTCGTCTTGAAGAACCCACCCACCTCTACTTTCCCTCCTTTTCAGATGGGCGACACGGCGGCCCAGTGATTAGCACTGTTGCCTCACAGCAAGAATGCCGCTGGTTTAAGTCCCTACTAAACCAGATGACATTTCTGTGTGTTTTGCTTGTTCTCCCCGTACTCACGTGGGTTTTCCCCCGGTTCCTCCCACAGTCCAAATAACTCATACCCTAAGTAAATTGAACACACAAAATTGATACCATAGTCAAGCTCTAAGCATGTACACCTCTCCTCAGTCATCCATATCCATCATTCAGCTAGAATAAGCGGGGGGAGTTTATCGAGATCTACCAAAGCTCGAACTCCCCTCTCGCCCTGCAAACGGGAGGGAGCCCAGGGCTCGAAGATCTCATAAGCTCAGGGCTCTTTCCCGGGACAGCATGCCAAACAATCTTTTATTATAAATCATCAGCTAAGTGTGAACTCTTGAACTAATACCTAAACCCAACTGCTACCTTACTAACTATTAATAAGTAGCAAATTAGGAGCTTTTTTAAGGCAAATCCTAGTTAATGGTTTATAACTAGCAAGAATTGTATCCTATAATAAATTGTGACTGAATTATCAGAAGTTTCAGTAAAGCACTTTTGGCCCAGATCACCCTCCATACTCAATTACAAATGTGAAATGGTTAATCGCAGTGTGAAAAGTTCCTATTCACATCCCAAGCCTCTTAGCATTGTGAATGTTGGTTTGGCACTGTCAAGCACCATTGATTGACTCAGTAATGTTTTAATTTAAAAACATATCACTTTTTATTCAGGAATTTTTATGGGAATGCAGAGTGGCAATTGTAATCCTAAATTGAAATGTCCTGAGAATGCCAAACTTGATTGTCACCCATAATTCTCCTGTGGCTTTGAGTCTTTAAAAACAAAAATGTACAAAAATCGCAGAACTGCTCCCTCACATGAAAATAAAATCCAAAAACGAAAAACAAATCTCTTCTACATGAGGCTCATAACTCATCGTTGTGTTTCTCAGCTTTGGAGTCTTTCGCTTCTGTGGTTTTTGCTTTGGTCTTCTTGTCACTTGCAGCCGTTTTCTTGCCAGGGGGTTTCTCCTTTTTGTCTGTCGTTACAGGTTTTGTCTTGCTGGCTGTTTTTGTTTTCTTTTTCTCCGATGGTGTGCTTTTTGTTTTGTCTGCTTTAGCTTTTGTTTGGGTTTCTGTTTTTGATGCCTTTTTTGTTGTTTTGGTCTTTGGTTTTTCGCTTTTCTTGATTGCTTTGTTGTCAGTGTTTGTCTTAGCTGTGTTGTCGTCAGCCGCTTTGATTTTGTCTTTCTCTGTTGATTCGGCAGGGATTGTTCCTTCAGGTTTGGAGGGTTTATCTTGACTGTCCGTCGCAGTTTTCTGAATGTCAACTTTAACTGGGCTTGAAAGCTTTTTCAGAAGTTCTTCAGTCTGTAAACGCTCCTGCAGAAACAACAATGCAGCAAGGTCAGAAAATGAAAAATTGAGAAAAACAAGAGACTAATGCAAGTTTTGGATTATATATTTAATTCTCAAATTTTATAATTGAGATTTTTTTTTATTAATTTTGTAGTTTTAGTATTTTTGTTTATTTATAGCTTTGATTTAGTTCTAGTAATCTGAGTTCTTGGCTACACAGTAGCACAGTGGTTAGCACTGTCACCTCACAGCAAGAAAATCGCTGGTTCGAGCCTCGGCTGGGTCAGTTGGCATTTCTGTGTGGAGTTTGCATGTTCTCTTTGTGTTCGCATGGGTTTCCACCGGGTGCTCCTGTTTCCCCCACAGTCCAAAAACTGCGCTATTGGTGAATTTGGTAAGCTAAAGCTGTAGTGTATGTGTATGTCCTGGTCCTCCAGATTGGGGGTTGAGTGTTGGGTTAACAACTTACCTCATGAAAACTAGATGTTACGAAACACCAATATGGTGCGGCTAAATATCAATTTGAGTTTTTGCAACTTGATTCAATGAACTGGAATAACACATTTTTCTAAGTTTATGTATTTATTTAATTTTATAGATCAGTTACTTGCTAGTTTAGTGATATAGTAAAATATTAGAGTAAAATAATAATAGTAATGTTAGTAATAATAGTAAAACAATTTGTTTTAAGGTAAAACCACAAAACATTAACTACTGTATGGCTGCGTCCGAAATCGCATACTTTTATACTATATAGTATTCATTCATTTTCTTTTCGATTTAGTCCCTTTATTAATCAGTGGTTGCCACAGCGGAATGAACCACCAACTTATCCAGTAAATGTGTTACACAGTGGATGCCCTTCCAGCCGCAACCCAACACTGGGAAACAGCCATACACTCTTGCATTCACACACATACACTACGGCCAGTTCAGCTTATTCAATTCACCTACAGTGCATGTGCAGGAAATCGAAGCACCTGAAGGAAACCCATGCGAACACGGGGAGAACATGCAAACTTCACACAAAAATGTCAGCAGATTTTGTCTGGTCCTAGCTATTAGTTACTAGTTAATTAGTTAAAGTTATTAGTAACTAATAAAGTTATGGTAACTAATAACCTTAACTTTTCTGATTTTGATTGTAATGCAATAATGTGCACCTTTTGTAAAGCTGCTTTGGAACAGTAATTCTTGTGAAAGCGCTATACCAGGGCTATTCAATTAGTTTGCCATGGGGGCCAGTTCATGAAAATCATCCCTTCTTGAACAGTATCTATTGGGAAAGGTATGATTTCATTTTTTTTTTAGGACAAAATATGTTCTCTACATTGAAGCTTACTGACATCCATAAAAACCCAATGGGAAGAAGATCTAACAATGGACGTTTCAGATGAACTGTGGGAAAACATTTTATACAGGGTACATGCTTCATCTGTGTGTGCTAAACATGGTTGTATTCAATGCAAAATATTTCATCGTTCTCATTGGACTAAGGTCAAGCTTTCAAAAATTTACTCTGATGTTGATCCTCTCTGTGACCGTTGTCGCCAAACTCCTGCAACACTGGCACATATGCTTTGGTTTTGCCCAGTTCTATGTGGATATTGATCAGAAATATTTGAGACAATGCCTCAAGTAGTTGGACAAGCAATTAAACCTGTATCTACAACAGCACTGTTTGGTACACTTCCTTTGTCAGTTCACTGTTCACGATACAAAGCAGATTTTGTTGCTTTTGTGTCCCTCCTGGCCAGACGCCGTATTCTACTGCATTGGAAGTCATCTGCTCCACCTACTCACTCCATGTGGACTAATAACGTTTTTCACTTCATAAAACTGGAACAAATTAGATACTGTCTGAAGGGTTCTTCCAAAACCTTTTATAAAATTTGGGGTTCTCTCCTTGAATATATGGAAATGTACTGTATACTCCCTGCATACTGGATGATAGTTAATTTGTACATTTTTCGCAGCTGTGTGACATCTCATGTGACATCATGACCAGGCTTTTAGTTTGGTGTATAAACAATTGTTTTGGTTGGTTGTTATTTATATATTTTTGTTTATTTTATTTATCTTATTATTATTATTTTTTTATATATAAACGTTTCTAAGGGTCAATAATTGTCACAATCATTTAGATCCTTTTTTACTTCTCTTTCTCTCTCTCTAAATAAAATGTAAAATGTAAAAAAAATGTAATATTTATGATATTTGTAAATATTTAAAAATTTCTATAAATAAAGTTGGGGGGAAAAAAGCATCCCAAATGAAGGGCCGGAGAGATATGACTTGCAATATAAGTGATGACACAACAGCATATAAGAGCCCATATGCTGTATTTTTGCTCCTTAAAGGGCCATGAAACCCCCGTCACAGCAGGGTGTTTTCACACCTTTAAAAAAAGTCAGAAAAGTGGGTGTGTCCAGCTCTGTTTAGGTGGGAGTGTCGGGGGATGGAAAGAGGGAAGGGTTTGCAAATATGGGAGTTTCCATTTGGGCACGCAAACGCAGGGGAGAAAGAGAGTGACTGTTTACATGGACATCAGTAATCAAATTACTTGCCAATCTATGGATTTGTCGACTTTAACTGCAGTTTGGCACTTTCACTTTCATTCAGGAACATTTCCTGCATTTCGCCCGTGACAAACGAGATATTGAAAGTGAGGAACTGCTGGAAGAGTGCAGTTTTAATAGTATGTTTGATACCGCACGGCGAATGGGAGAAAAAAAATCCTCTGCATTTCTCTGTAACTTAGATGCACTCAGTAGGTAGCGTCAGAAAACCGTGTGTGTCTAGACTACCGTCACAAAATGCGGCGACTATGGTATGTCTTTAAAAACTGAAAGAGCACTGCTGACGATACGAAGTAACTTTGCCATCTTGGTTAAACAAAGGGCACTGCACAGCACACACTTACCAAATCTGTCAAGACAGGACAATCACACTGGAACTGTGTCTTTTTTTAAAAAAGGAGACGAGCGGCAAATCTGGATTTCACCATTTCCAGATGCGAAAAGCTCTCGGGTAAAAAAAAATGTTCCTTGCACTGTAATCCACACGTGAATTCAGCAGCGCTGTCATTGAGGGAAAATGAAAACAAAACCTTTGTTGCAGCACACTAATAAATGCAACACTGATGACCCATGTCTCCAAATTCTTGTTCTTTCACTTGTTTTGGCAACACAACATGGCGTCTCTCTGTCGTCTGAACACTGTAACAGGTAAACAGTCGCCGAATTTATCATGCATATTAATGAAGTTGCACCGCATACACAATAGAGCGCGCTGATTGGTTTGAACCAAGTCTTTCTCATGAATTAATGCCGCACACTCAGAGGCGTCACAATGTTCTCGCAGGTACAGACATCCACTCTCCACGCTGGACTACACACAAGTATCTAACTGCCATGACGCAGCTTCAAAAATTCGTTTCAAACCGGAAGAACGAATTTACTCAAAATAACACAAAAACAACCAATTTTCACATTTTAGTGCAATACATGTGTCCTAATAGTGTTTATAGCAGCGTGGGACACATATATGACTGTCAACAGCTCAAAACATGGGTTTTGGTGTTTAGTGACCCTTTAAGACACCCACGTTGGCTTTTTCTACATTAAAATGTTAATATACTGTATTTTGAAACTACATAACATAACAGCATTGTAGAATAGGTTTTTTTTTTTTAAACACATTCAAATGTTGTATTTAAAAGCACAACAAAAGCAGTGTATTGTTTAAGTAGGCTTCTACATTCAGACACATTCATGTTTTAAACTGCATAACAATTATGGATGCAACAATTGTAGATTTTGGTTGTATGATTATATAGTCTGAAGAACAATCATAGTTTCACTGTTATCACGTCTAATGTAAATTTAAGCTTTATATTAGGCAAGTATTTAGATTAACTGTTGTTATCATCTGCGTACATACATAATCATTTTAATAATAATTTGTCTAACATATCTTTTGTTTACATTGCACTGAAAGCCATGCACAACTCTCACCGCTATAGCGTGAGGTGTTTTCTACTGTGTGCCCAGAAAGCCGTGAGCGCATATTGGCATATATTCTTACATTAGACATAACAAAACTTGCGTGCGGAAAAGACGTGATATTGGAACGACCCGTCGCTGTAGTTAATCCAGTGAGCGTGTGTATTAGCCTCGGTGTACAAGCTCAGAACTTTAAACTAATACACAGGTGGCATAACTTTGTTTAATTGCAGCAGTTTCAATGTAACAGAAATGCGGCGTTGAGTAGCCTTTACAATAAATGAACTGTGACGAATTAAAGCTCAGTTAATAGTGAAATCGGCTAATCATTGCATCCCTAATAGCGATATCAGTGCATTGTACAAAAGGCTATTTCTACAAACATATCCAAATGGGTTCGGCTGCTTGCGCCACTCGGATAATGTCAGGTGACTCACTCTCTTGCGCAGCCTTCAACTGTATTAAAGGGCACCTAGGTTACCCCTTTTTCCAGATTTAATATAAGTCTTTTGTGTCTCCAGAATGTGTCTGTAAAGTTTCATCTCAAAACACCCATCAGATTGTTTATTATACCTGTCATAAGTTTCTACTTTGTAGCATTTAGCATCAGCTAGCAGTTTTTGTGTACTGCACCTTTAAGGCTAGTCCTTCACGCCCACCGTTTCCACGTGCCTGGCAGCGGCTCCCTCGGCTGCGTCAGACAACAGACAAACACGAAGGAGTAAGATCTCACGTAACGTTTGTGAGGAAAAACTACTGTAAGAATCTTACCAATAAGTATCTGATGCATGTTGTGGAGTTGCAAGGCTGAGTCACACACAATGTTGTTACAAAGTTCACGCGCACACACAAGTAAACACACACACAGCGCTGACAGGCACACACACAGACAGCGCGAGCGTTTAGCTTTGCACTGTTTTTGCACCCAAATGTGATAGGATACAGGTAACATGGATATATGTTACGTTAATGTACAAAATAAACCTGATTTTACGTCCACAAACCGGGATTGAAGCATCTTTTATTATTGTTCTGACACGCTGCTGTGTTGATGAAGTAAATCTAAAGTAAATCGCTGTAATTCATTACACACATGCACTGTTTAAAAAGATTTTAAACTTGTAAAACTCACGCTTGATCACATTTGATGATGATTGATGATGCTAGCAAACTGAACACGTCCTAATCCTGTGTCTGGTTGATATGATTATACACGTTACTATGGAGACATGTTAATACGCAGCTGTCAATCAATTCGGTGGGCGGGGGGATTGCACTCCTATGTCAAGTTGCGGTCGATCTCAAAACCGCTTTAATTGGTCCACCGTTTTTATGTTGTTAAATTGAAAAAAAAGGACTGAATGTGTTTATATCACCCCAATATGACGGTCTATACACCATACATACACATATGTCTGTCTAAACAGCTTGAAAAGGAGATTTTTCACCATAGGTGCCCTTTAAAGCTTCAGCTGTATTAAACAGACACACGTCACTTCATAAGTATAGCGGCCGTTTTTAGACTGAACAATTTATGTCTGATGTCTTGGTCACACTAATTGGAGGGCCGGAACAACTTGCCTCGGGGGCTGGGTTCGGCCCGCCAATTGAATAGTCCTGGTATACAAATAAACATGAATTGAACTGAATTCTTTCAGTTATGTTAACGTAACTCTGATAGTGTTTCCTGTTTTATCAGCTTATTTTTTAGGGCTTACTCGCACTATGCTATGCGAACCATTCCCAGGCCCGTTTCCCAGATCGTTTGAGAAGTGTGGGCGGTTCACTTGGGCGGCCCTGGCCCGGTTGGAAGAGGTGGGCCTGAGCACGGTTCACTTAGGCTCAGGCGCGGTACGCTTACAGTGTGAGTGCAAGCGTGCCTAAGCCCGAAACTGAAAGTGAGACGTGACTTTTAAGGCACTGTTTGATATGGAATAATCATTCATACTGTTTAATGAACGCAAACTGTTGTAGATATTTAAAGACGCAAATCCCTCAAAAATCCCTCAAAGTTTGCCTTCAGCAAACTTCTTAATTCCTGCAGTACGAGGACAGTTTATGAGCATCAAAAGTGGCTGATCTGTTTGGCGAAATATTAGACTGCGTGTCACTGCATATCAAACGACTTAAAATGTTATAACTAAAGAAATCTCCGCTGTGCTGAGAGAGATCACTTACTGAGCTTTGGCCTGGTTCAAAGCAACTGTACATAGTGTGAGTACAGCCTTAGATTTAAAAAAAAATACTGAAAAGTGAGACTTGCCTCCTGATTGTTCTGAGGATCCAGAGTGAAGTGAAGCACTACAGCACATCTGTGGCCTTTAGTTACTGCTGAGACCCCATGAAGATTCTCCTGTCCGGCTCTGAAGCCCACCACTCGACCACACTGAGGCTTCACTGCGGCCTGAAAAGATGGTAATGTACGGTAAAATAAATAAATAAATAAATTCATGCCACATCAGCATATTTTATAGACATCCTCATGACACACTATCATGACACACTAGCATTGCTGAGTGAAGCAACTTGGAAACTTTCGTTTGTCAAGCTACAAATACTCAGAGGTATAGAAACTTGTTTCAGGTTTAGATTTAATGGAAATGAAAGGCAAGTGTGACTCTCATACAATTCTAAATGTATTTCTTGCAAATTTGAGTTTATATCTCTTTAAACTGACAATAATTGCTGACTTTTATTCTTGCAAATGCAAATTTATGTCATGGTATTTTTGGCTGGCTTCTTTTTTTCAAAACTGAGTTTATATCTCAGGTTTATATCTGTATTTATAAACACACAATTGTTTATTATAAATCATATATTCCATTATTATTATTATAGTTTATATATTCCACATTTTTGAAGCAAAAACAAAATAGACGAGAATCAAAATTGTAAGAAATACACTTAGAATTACGAGAAAGCCTATAAACAATTATTTTTTTAAGTCACAATTTTGAGGTGAAAAAAAAGAAAAAATGGCAAGATATGAACCGAGATATCTAAATTATCTTCTTGCAATTTTGGCTTTTTTCTAAAAAAAAAAGAAAAGAAAAAGAAGTTTATAGCTTACTTTTATGTTTGAATTTGTCAATTCAATTGTGAGATTAAAAAGTCACAATTATCTTTATTTATTGTTTCTAAATGCTAAATACTCACTGATTAAAGTAGACAAAAAGATATTTGACACTGAAAGTAGTCCAAAACATAGACTGATTAAAAAGCTGATTTAACTACACATTTATTAAGCTATATAAATAAAAACTAGTTTGTATGTTTAGGCATCTGAGCTAATACTACACTACTAAAAGATGCCATTTTGCTAGTTTCATCACTTCATTCATTCATTTTCCTGTGGCTTAGTTCCTTATTTGCCACAGCAGAATGAACCGCCAACTATTCTGGCATGTGTTTTATACAGTGGATGCCCTTCCAGCCATAAGCCACTACTGGGAAACTTCCATACACTCTCACAATCACACACACACTCATGCACTACGGCCAATTTAGTTAATCCAATTCACCTATAGCGCATGTCTTTGGACTGTGGGGGAAACCAGAGCACCCGGAGGACACCCACGCGAACACGGGAAGAACATGCAAACTCTAAATAGAAATGCCAACTGGTCCAGCCGGGACTCGAACCACCTACCTTCTTGCTGTGAGGAGACAGTGCTAACCACTGAGCCACCGTGCTGCCCTGATTTCTTCATTTATTTTAGTTTAGTCCCTTCTAGCAGCTCATTGGTTTGATTAAAATTATGCAAATGTTTTAAAAATCTTACAGAGATTGCTTTGCCATCGGACTCGGTGAAGATAAAATCTCCTCCTTCGAAATCATCATTGAGGTACAAAATGGCACTAAGAAGCAAAACAGAATGTTTTAGTAAAAAGACTTTAAACCAAATAACCATAAAGCTGTACAGGTTTAAATTGGCAAACCTGTAGTCTTGATTGGTGTTTGTTGGCGGCACTTTAATACATTCGTTAAGCTCGGAAATGAGCAAACAGTCTGAACTGGCTTCCTGTTTTTCTGTAATAAAAAGAGTCCAACATGAGCATGCTTACAGTTCCCATGACATTTTAATACATTTTTTAGATGAATCAGTGTTAGTTTTAAAGATATCTATAAGGTAGTTTGCTCCAAAACAGCAACAAAATTGGCATTTAGAAGATATATTATTATTAACATCCAAAACGTCACCTCATACTTCAGTTTCTCATCAAATTTTTCTGACCATCAAATGCTCTCTAGTATCTGACATGCCCCACCCCCTTCAAGAAGCTTCTCATTTGATGCCCTTGAGCTCAATCACTCACTGGCAGAGCGGTCATAAAAACAAAACACTATTGGCTGTTTTTTTTTTTAAGGGGAGAAGCTGTCCCCCCCTCTCTTCATGTTTCAGTTGACATCATGTCAAACACTGAATTAAAAAAAAGCACTTCATGGGACCTTTAAGAACTAAATTTGACTTCAGAATGGTAAAGTAGCAGGTATTTGACTTAAAAAGTCAGTTTACCAGTGGCAGATCTGGAGACCAGGTTTGAGCTGGAGAAATAGAGCGGTGATTCCAGAGCGAAGTAGGATTCAAGAACCTTACGGACCTTCTCACTTAGATTGGACAACAAATGTGCACTTTTTAAAGGAATTAGACCCTCCTGTTGAACATAAAGAACAAAAATTTCGACAAAGATTTTAATTGCAATATACTCTATTAAAAATCAACATCAAAGTATACCTGGTATACTTCAAACAAAGTTTGATAACACTTACACAGAATAACGGTCCATTATTTATTGTTAGTTAATGTATTTACTAACATTAACTAAGTATGAATAATCTTGCAAAGCATTTATTAATCATAGTTCAACATGAACTAAATTATTATAAATATCCACAGTTGCGCTTGTTAACATTAGTT
>CAIGQZ010010775.1:7169145-7188434 GCA_903798205.1 Danio tinwini
CCATATTTCAGAGCTGCAACATCACTGGAGTGCCCAAAAGCACAAGGTGTGCAATACTCAGAGACATGACCAAGGTAAGAAAGGCTGAAAAACGACCACCACTGAACAAGACACACAAGCTGAAACGTCAAGACTGGGCCAAGAAATATCTCAAGACTGATTTTTCTAAGGTTTTATGGACTGATGAAATGAGAGTGAGTCTTGATGGGCCAGATGGATGGGCCCGTGGCTGAATCAAAAAGGGCAGAGAGCTCCAGTCTGACTCAGACGCCAGCAAGGTGGAGGTGGAGTACTGGTTTGCACTGGTATCATCAAAGATGAGCTTGTGGGGCCTTTTCGGGTTGAGGATGGAGTCAAGCTCAACTCTCAGTCCTACTGCCAGTTTCTGGAAGACACCATCTTCAAGCAGTGGTACAGGAAGAAGTCTGCATCCTTCAAGAAAAACATGATTTTCATGCAGGACAATGCTCCATCACACACGTCCAAGTACTCCACAGCGTGGCTGGCAAGAAAGGGTCTAAAAGAAGAAAAACTAATGACATGGCGTCCATGTTCACCTGATCTGAACCCCATAGAGAACCTGTGGTCCATCATCAAATGTGAGATTTACAAGGAGGGAAAACAGTACACCTCTCTGAATAGTGTCTGGGAGGCTGTGGTTGCTGCGGCACACAATGTTGATGGTGAACAGATCAAAACACTGACAGAATGCATGGATGGCAGGCTTTTAAGTGTCCTTGCAAAGAAAGGTGGCTATATTGGTCACTGATTTGTTTTTGTTTTGTTTTAAATGTCAGAAATGTATATTTGTGAATGTTGAGATGTTATATTGGTTTCACTGGTGAAAATAAATCATTGAAATGGGTATATATTTGTTTTTTGTCAAGTAGCCTAATAATTATGCACAGTAATAGTCCCCTGCACACACAGATATCCTCCTAAAATAGCTAAAACTAAAAAACAAACTAAAAACTACTTCCAAAAATATTCAGCTTTGATATGAATGAGTTTTTTTGGTTCATTGAGAACATGGTTGTTGTTCAATAATAAAATGAATCCTCAAAAATACAACTTGCCTAATAATTCTGCACTCCCTGTGTGTGTGTATATATATATATATATATATACACACACACACCATATTCTCATTTAATACCTCAGTTTGTCACGGGACAACAATATGTCAAACTGCCAAACTGCAGTTAAAGCCAAAAAATTTTAAATTAAACACCCCAAATTTTATGAAACTCTTGAGGAAACGCTGAATAGCCTGGTGATACGATGTAACCGTTTTATACTGAAACTTTCCTTCTAAAAGTCCTTCCTTGGTCTTATCCATATTTCTTTGCACGTTAAACACACGTCGGCCACAACAGGAAATAAAAAAACTGCAACTACGTTAATTTCGTTTAATCAAATTAATCGCATACGTTGACGCAATACATTTCAAAACACTAATATACAATTAAAGTGAGAATTATTAGCCTCCCTGTTTATTTTTTTCCCAATTTCTGTTTAACAGAGAGAAGATTTTTTAAACACATTTCTAATCATAATAGTTTTAAGAATTCATCTCTAATAACTGATTTATTTTATCTTTGCCATGATGACAGTAAATAATATTTGACTAGATTTTTTTCAAGACACTTCTATACAGCTTAAAGTGACATTTAAAGACGTAACTATGTTAATTAGGTTAACTAGGCAGGTTAGGGTAATTAGGCAAGTTATTGTATAACAGTGGTTTGTTCTGTAGACTATAGAAAAAAAATAGCTAATAATTTTGACCTTAAAATAGATTTTTAAAAATTAAAAACTGCTTTTGTTCTAGCCAAAATAAAACAAATAAGACTTTCTCCAGAAGAAAAAAATATTATCAGACATACTGTGAAAATTTCCTTGCTCTGTGAAACAACATTTAAGAAATATTTAAAAAAGAAAAAAAAATTCAAAGGGGGGCTAATGATTCTGGCTTCAACTGTATATGTAAATATATAAACACATACATGTACATATTTAAAAGAAATGCTTATGCTTAAAATGCTTAAATATTTATATTCAATACAAATTACATACATAGTAAATTATTATATATATATATATATATATATATATATATATATATATATAATAATTTATATATAATATAATATATATAATAATAATAATATAATATAATATATATACACATACATACATACATACATACATACATACATTATGTAAACATACATTTTTATTTTCAATGCGATTGATTGCGATTAATCATTTAACAGCACTAAAAGAAATGTGTAATCATACAGTGGAGAGGTGATGAAGTTCCAGACACTCATCAGATGTGGTTACTCCATCCAGGACGACTCGATGTGAACCGCTCAGAACCGCGGAGGTCATGGTTATGGTGATGTCATCAGATGGGAGTTTGCTGGCAGTTTCTGAAGCAGAAGCTGGTTTGATTTCTGAAACAACACAAATTTTGTATCATTGAATGGAGACTTGGATTTAAAGCCACTTTTCCACAGGATGATACGGTATGGTCCTGTTCACTTAGTATCGCTCAAAGTGGGTAAAGGCTAATTTATAAATTTGCCAGTTTTTTTTATGAAAAATTTAATAAAAATTCCGCGAGTGGAGTTGCTAAACGAATGCATTTAACTAGCTATAAAACAAATAAGTTGTGGATAATTTTGAAGTACAGTTGGGAAAAGGAGTAACTTGGATTACATTTTATATATCCAAGCTAACTGCGTACTTACCTATATGATTTAAAATAATTTACTTACAAAGCTATTGACAACCTGTGCACAAAATATGTGCATTGCTTTCACTCAAAGCATCAAAAGAAACCTAAAGGACTTCCAATCAGGCAGTAGATTTTGGTTTCTAAAGGTGTTGTCACATGCACGTTAACCCAGCACAGACAAGACTCTTGTGCATCTTCTAATGCGCAGCCGAAATGATGTTGCACACACTTAAAGCAAACATCCGCCAACACCATGTTGACGTCACATTCGCTGCTCACACACAAGCAAACTTGCAGCTGTGTCAAGTATTATAAAGCCTTGAGATTATTGCTATAATTGCATCGCCCCTACAGTTATCAACAAGGGGAATATTCTGACCTCTTCTACTGACCACAATGTTGCAATTTCAGGTCTTTTTCTTGCGGTGGTATAAAAATACAGAGGAATGCAATACACAATACAGCAGTGGCTGTAGACAGTTTAAATATAACAGACAATTTAAACAGACAATTTAAATATAGCGGGTTTGGTGTCTTGTTAAAAATTCAATGATGCTGCTAGTGATGATTCTCTCTGGAAAATCAAAGATCAGCAGTGTGTACATGTCACGTTTTGGAAGCAAAAAAGCCATATAATGCCATGGAAAAGCTCCTTAAAAGCCCTGAAATACTTCTAGCGAAATTAAAGAATGAATTCCATACAGTCAGAAGCTATCGGTTTGCAACATTGTGCAAAATATCTTCTTTTGTGTTCAATAATATAAATACTCAGGTGAGTAAATTCAAATTTGGGGTGAATTATCCCTCCATCTTACCATCTTTTACAACCTTGACGATGTCTGATGACTCTTTACTCTTTTCTTCCACGAGTGTCTCGATCTCTTTCATCAGGTTGCCGATCTCCTCTGTAATCCTCGCCGCTGTTTCTTTGTCCACCCTGCAAATACAAGAGCAAACATCAGGTCAGTTTAACTTGAAGAAAAGAGACTTCTTTTTCCTTTAGTAAGCTACAAAGCTCACTGTCTAAAAAAAGAGGATTTATTCTATATATTATATACAGTTGAAGTCAAATTTATTAGTCCTTCTGTGATTTTAGTTTTTTCTTTTTTTTTCCAAATATTTCCCAAATGACGTCTAACAGCAAGGAATTTTTCACAGTATTTCCTATAATATATTTTCTTCAGGAGAAAGTGTTCATCTGTTTTAATTTTATATTTATAAAAGCAGTTTTTAATTTTATCAAAGCCCTTTTAAAGTCAATATTATTAGACTCAAGCAATATTTTTTTTAATTGTCTACAGAACAAACCATCATTTTGCAATGACTTGCCTAATTAGCCTAGTTAAGCCTTTAAATGTCCCTTAAAAATCTTAAAAAACTATCTTAAAAAATACCTAGTCAAATGAGATGTACTGTCATGGCAAAGATAAAAGAAATCAGTTATTAGAAATTAGTTCATTCATTCTTTTTCTTTTCAGCTTAGTCCCTTTATTAATCTGGGCTCGCCACAGCAGAATGAACCGCCAACTTATCCAGCATATGTTTTTTTATGCAGCGGATGCCCTTTGAAACATCCACACACACACTCATACACTACGGGCGATTTTAGCATACCCAATTCACCTGTACCACATGTCTTTGGACTGTGGGGGAAACCGGAGCACCAGGAGGAAACCCACGCGAACACGGGGAGAACATGCAAACTCCTCACAGAAACGCCAACTGACCTAGCCGAGGCTCGAACCAGCGACCTTCTTGGTGTGAGGCGAATGTGCTACACACTGCGCCACCGCGTCATCTAAAAAATTAGCTATTAAAACTATTATGTTTAGAAATTTTTCCATTAAACTGAATTTTGGGAAAAATACACAGGGGTCTAATAATTCAGGAGGGAATAATTCTGACGTTAACTGTATATACTCCTAAAGCACACTGATCCAAGCCTAGTCCACAAACTAGTCACACTTTGACAACATAATCAGAAGTTATATACAAAGAGAGAAAGCAAGGCTTCAGTAAATAGAAATGTAAGTGTGATTATGTTTCTGACACACACTTGAAGTGTTTGGCCAAACACAATGCACTGGATCAGCGGTCCAATCAGAGCACTCTGAGCTTTTCCCAAGGTGGGGCTTTGCAGAAACCGGAAGTCAATTAAATAACAGTATATGAAAAGTAAAAGTGGGTGACACAGTGGCTCAGTGGCTAGCACCAATTCTGTGTGGAGTTTGCATGTTCTTCCCTTGTTGGCGTGGGTTTCCTCCGGGTGCTCCGGTTTCTCCCACAGTCCAAACACATGTGCTATAGGTGAATTGAATAAAGTAAATTGGCCATAGTGTATGAGTGTGTGTGAATGTGAGAGTGTATGGGTGGTTCCCAGTACTGGATTTTAGTTGGAAGGGCATCCGCTGTGTAAAATATATGCTGGATAAGTTGCCGGTTCATTCTGCTGTGCGGGGTGTGCGACCCCTGATTAATAAAGGGACTAAGCCGAAGGAAAATGAATGAATGACTGAAAAATAATGTTTTTATTTTTTTTTTTACATTTAAGCATGTTAAGTCTACCATAGTACACCCAATAATCAAGTTCAATTTATTTATAGAGCACATTTAAAAACAGTCACAAGACTGACCAAAGTGCTGTACACAAGACAAGTCAAAAATAAAAAGACAGAATACAAAACATAGAAATAAGACAAGAGAAACGTCTGAAAAATGTAAGAATGTAGCAGTAGAAAGGACTATTAAAATAATATTAAAAAGCCAAGCTCAAAATAGATAGTGATGGAGCCATCCTAATATCAAGAGGCAAGCTGTTCCACAACCGAGGACCCGCCACAGAGAAAGCTCTGTCCCCTCTACGATTCAGTCTGGACTGAGAAACTAAAAGAAGTTTTTGATCACTTGACCTAATCTCACTAGATCTCACAGGAGTGTAAAGCTGGAGTTATACTTTCGTCTGGCGCCGCATCGCGCACCTCCACTGACTGAGCGCGCACCTCGCAAAACGGACAAGGCTTTTATACTTGCCGCATTCGCCATTGTGCTTTTTTTTTAAACGACAGGGGGTGGTGAAAAGAAACTGACCGTAAAGTCAGACGGATAAACAGAGAAGTAGAAAGTTTCAGGAACTATGTCATATCATTAATGTCATTCAAGATTTTTAAACAAATTATTTTTATTGGTTTTTATTAATTGTTTTAATGATTATAAAGATTTTTATAACCGTTCAAGATTTTTTTATTTTTTTATCAAACTTTGATGCATCACTTGCTTTTGTTCACATCTCGGACAGTTTAACCTATCAAAGTTTAATAAAATGTCAATGTCAACAGAATGGGTTGTTCTACAAATATATTTTTTATTATGGCAAGAATAAAAGACCCCCCAAAAAAAGCACACTTACTTAAAAATACAGATGTTTATTTATTTTTTTTTTTAGATTTAGCCCGCTTCACAATTCACACATTACTGTCTGGCTAGTTTCTGTCCTAAACTTATGCTAAAAAGGCAATAATAGTCCAAACATTCCTGACCATTATCCCCAATAAAGCCTAGAAAAACAGGCCATCAGTATAATGCAAACCGATAGGTTCATATATTCCTTTCCAGTTATCAAAGCAATAATTTGTTCCTTAATTGTAGTTTTGTACCTTCAACCTTTTAACAAAAACTTTCCTTCTTTCCCACTGCTGGTGCAATTTCTAGCCAAGCATTATTGATCATCAGGTTATCTCTATTATCATGGATCATAAGGATGTCTGCTGTTGTACTGTTTCAGACAAAATCTCATCAAAGTGGTTCATTTTCAACTCAAACCAAACGCGGCGGCACGCGCACTCTTCGCTCGAGTCTCAAAAAATGCAGTGCTCACCGCCGGCCAAAATGATGTCGCGCGCACCCAAAGCGAACATCCGCGAACTCTGCGATAACGTCACATTCACTGTGCGCACTTAATCGAACTAGCGGACGCATCGAGTATAAACCAGGCTTAAGAATGAAGCAGATTATGAAGGGATTTATGTACTAGCACTTTAAAATCAATTCTGAATTGGACAGGCAGCCAATGGAGGCCCCTTAGAAGAGGGGTAATGTGGTCATATATTCTGCTATTACAAATAAAACTTGCAGCAGCATTTTGGACCAACTGAAGGCGGGAAATTTGTGATTTTGAAATGCCACAGTAAAGTGCGTTGCAGTAGTCTAACTGTGATGTAATAAAAGCATGGACAGCCATCTCTAGTGTGGTGGGATTTAAGAAATGTTTGACCTTGGACAGCAAACGAAGTTGATAAAAACTGGAGCCAATAACCGAACTGATCTGTTTGTCTAGTTTCAATGACTCATCAAGGATGACACCCAGGCCCCATTTACACTAGTACGTTTTAGTTTTAAAACGGCGTTTTTGAATGAAAACGATCCGCGTCCACACTAGCGTTTCACCCAGCGTTTCTGAACAGCTCTCCGTCTACACTAAAACGGTGAAGATGCACATCACGTGACAATACACACACTCTCTGGCATGCGCTGCAGCGTGCGTTGAGCACATACCCATATGAGAGCTGTGCACGTCGGACTGTTTATCACGGATCTCCCGCTGGATCTAATCTCACTATATTTGTTAAACGTGATATTTAATTCATCTTGTTGTCTATATCTAACGACATATTCCCTGTCTTTGGTCTTTTGAATCTATTACTTGTTCTCAGGTAACGTGTTTTGGCTGAGTGCAGATGAGTTAGGTTAATATCCTAATTAATGTAACCGCGGACACTACATCTGATTGATTGCTTGCCTTTATTTTTTCTATTGTATAAACTTATTGTGCGTTATACTTTTATAATGGCCTTTATTATTTATTTAAACTGATATTCAATGAAAGAGAGGGTATGTTTCGTATTTTCAATGAAAATGAAAGGAGGCAGTATAGGTTTCGTTTTGTTATAAATATGCATGAAGATGACGCTTATATTATGCAGCTACACGACGCCTCATTTTTTGATGTCTGTTAAGTTGCTATTATCAAAATAAAAATAGGCAGTTCCTTATGTCATGTTTTCATTTTATTGTTAAGAAAGTGAAACAGCATAGCCAGGGTGATGTGAATGACTTTTTAAAGTACCATGTACACACTCGGGAGTTTGTTTTCCATATCAAACTTGCGAAGTCTGAACTTACAAGGAGAGGATGCAGGACTGTCACTGAACTGTGTGAAGGCTACTTAATATTGAGGAAAAGCCCCAATCAGATATGCGAATGTCTGCAGCCCCGCCTCCGGTTATAGATGTCTCAGTTTTCCCCCATCTACACTGAGACAGAGCAGCAGCGTTTTAGAATGAAAACGGCCTGTCCAGCGTTTCCAAAACGCTCCGTTTTCGGGGCTCGAAAACTCTGGCGTAGTGTGGACGGATGGCGTAACCGTAGCAAAACTTATGCGTTTTAAAACTAAAACGTATTTGTGTAAACGGGGCCCCAGATTGCGGACACGGGGGGACCTGAAGGCAGATAAGCAGCCCAGATCTAGGCAAGTGGCCTGAACATTATCAAAAGGGCTAAAGACAATCACCTCTGTTTTATCCTTATTTAAAGATAGAAAATTGTGCGATAGCCAGATAATCTAAATATAATCGTTTAATGTTGCATCTGCAATACAATGATTGCAACAACATCAATATTCTTACTTCTGTTTGTCTCTTAGTTTCTTGGGCATGACTTCCTCAGGCGTCCATGTGTCCTAAGGCAGAGTGAAATAAAGATTTGACTTTGTCTTGTGAATGAATAAATCAATCTGAAAAGCACAGCAGTGAGCACACTTACTGGATCAACAAACGTTTTACCAAACATCTCATAGCCGTAGTAAAGGAGCTCTTTTTCCAGCAGAGACCTCTTTATATGCTGCTTAACCACCTATGAGAAGAAAACACAGAATATTAATAAGTACACTGAACTATATACAGTTGAAGTTAAGTGAATTATTAGCCCCTCTGTATATATTTTTCCCCCTTTTTCTGTTTAAAGGACCACGAAACACCTTTTTACACCTCTAGTTTGGAAAAAGTCAGGAAAATGGGTGTGTCCAGCTCTGTTTAGGTGGGCGTGTCGGGGAGGGAAAGAGGGAAGGATTTGCAAATATGGGAGTTTCCATTTGGGCCACGCCGAGGCAAAACAAACACACAGACGCAGGGAAGAAAGACAGTGACTGTGTTTACATGGACATCAGTAATTAAATTATTTGCCAAATTATGAATTTGTCGACTTTAACTGCAGTTTGGCACTTTCACTTTCATTAAGGAACATTTCCTGCATGTCCCCCATGACAAACAACATATTGAAAGCGAGGAACTTCTGGAGAGTGGAGTTTTATTGGTATGTTTGATAGCGCACGGCGAATGGGAGAAAAAATCCTCAGCATTTCTCGGTAACTTACATGCACTCAGTAGGTAGCGTTAGAAAGCCGTGTGTGTATAGACTATCCTGTCACAAAGTGTGGCGAAAATCCTACACGAAGGTTATAGTTTGATTGCGGTGTTTACATGTTTACATTCGGAGAGTAGCATTTACAGTGGATCTTTCAGTCTATAATATTGTACTATAATATTGCAGTGATATTAACATACTGTAAACTTACTAACTAAATAATTTTGACTAAGGTATGTCTTTAAAAACTGAAAGAGCACTGCTGACATTACGAAATAACTTTGCTATCTGAATGAACAAACAAAGGGCACTAATCTCAAACACACTTATCGAATCTGTAGACACAGGACAATCAACACAAACTGAAGCTGTGTCTTTTTTTAAAAGGAGACGAGCAATAAATTTCCAGATGTGAAAAGCTCTCGGGTAAAAAAAAAATGTTCCTTACAAATGCGTGTCACGTGCACTGTATTCCACAGATGAGTCCAGCTGCGCTCTCATAGCGGGAAAATAAAAACAAAACCTTCGTTGCAGCACATTAATAAACGCAACACTGATAACCCATGTCTACAAATTCTTGTCCTTTCACTTGTTTTGGCAACACAACATGGCGTCTCTCTGTCGTCTGAACACTGTAACAGGTAAACAGTCTTCAAAGGTATCATGCATATTAGTAAAGTTGCACCGCATACACAATAGAGCGCGCTGATTGGTTTGAACCAAGTCTTTCTCATGAATTAATGCTGCATACTCAGAGACGTCACGATGTACTCACAGGTACAGACATCCACTCTCCACGCTGGACTACACACAAGTATCTAATCGCCATGACACAGCTTCAATAATTTGTTTCAAACCGGAAGAACGAATTTGCTCAAAAAACGCAAAAACAACCAATTTTCACTTTTTAGTGCAATACATGTGTCCTAATAGTGTTTATAGCAGCGTGGGACACATATATGACTGTCAACAGCTCAAAACATGGGTTTTGGTGTTTCGTGACCCTTTAACGAAAAGAAGATTTTGTCAACACATTTCTAAACATAATAGTTTTAATAATACTGTAGTTTTAATTTCTAATAACTGATTTATTTTACATTAGAGACTAATGATTTCTACTAACATTACAGACTAACGACGGGGCATGTTTTTATTCATTGATATGAAACATAAATATACTATAGTTCGGAAATGTGCAAGTGCCTTGATGTAGACCGGTGTTTCCCAACCCTGTTCCTAAAGGCACACCAAAAATACATATTTTGGATGTCTCCTTTATCTGACCCATTAACTTCAGGTTTTGAAGTCTCTTATAATGTTCTGATGAGTTGATTTAGGTGTGTTTGATTGGGGAGAGGTTGAACGTTGGTGTGCCTTCGGGATAAGGGTTGGTAAACACTGTTAAAAACTCTATACCTCTCTTTCTGTGATGTTGACGGCTTTTTGGTCTCCCAGCACAGCGGAGTAATACGCAATGTTCTGAGCCATGACTGCATCCTCAGGGTGGAAGAGCAGGTATGTTTTAGCACACTCAATGGCCTGCTCGAATTTCTCCACTGGGAAAGAAAGAGATCAAAAGCTTTAAAAATGAACGTAGTCATAAACAAATCATGAAGTGCATAAAAGTTAACCAATGGCAACAAACAATCCATTCAATAATCGTTATGCTACATCAATCACTGTTAATTATAGAGAGCAATAAACTTAATTTAACTTCATTTGATTGATTGATTGATTGATTGATTGATTGATTGATTGATTGATTGTCTATGCAGTAACATGCAATCTACAGCAAATTTCAAATATGTGAAATAAATTATACTTTGACTTTTAATATGTATGCACAATAATATTTATGCTACATTTAAAGTATTATTATTTTACATTTTTCTGTTAATATTCATTCATTTTCTTTTCAGCTTAGTCCCTTTATTAATCAAGGGTCGCCACAGCGGAATGAACCGCCAACTTACCCAGCATATGTTTTACGCAGCGGATGCCCTTCCAGTCGACAGAAATGCCAACTGATCCAGCCGAGGCTCGAACCAGCAACTTTCTTGCTGTGAGGCGACAGCGCTACCCACTGCGCCACCGCGCTGCCTTCTTTTAATATATTATTTTTAAATATTAACATTTAGTTTTTTTATATACAATTTTGAAAAACATTAATTTATTAGTTTTCTTTGGCATAGTCCCTTTATTCATCAGGGGTCGCCACAGCGGAATGAACCGCCAACTTATCCAGCATATGTTTTACACAGCGGATGCCCTTCCAGCTGCAACCCATCACTGGGAAACATCCATACACAGTGAACCATAAACATACACTACGGCCAATTTAGTTTATTCAATTCACCTATACCACATGTCTTTGCTAACCACTGTGCCACCGTGCCGCCTAATAGCCAACTTTCTAACACGCTGCATAGGTTTTACGCAGCATGTTTTACGCAGCGGAGGCCCTTCCAGTCGCAACCCGATGCTGGGAAACACCCTTCCACTCTCACATTCACGTACACACTCATACACTACAGTCATTTTAGTTTATTCAATTCACCTATACCACATGTCTTTGCTAACAACTGTGCCGCCTAAAGGGTAATTCAATGACCAAAATATAAAACAAATACTTATAATTCTGTATTTAGTTAAGAATAACAGCTTTGAAATGTGTCGCCTCTTAAAAAACATAACATTTGATAATATATTATTATAAATTTAGCAGAAGTGTTATAATTTTTTATCTGCTATAAAAATAGTAATGAGGGGCGACGCAGTGGCGCAATAGGTAGTGCTGTCGCCTCACAGCAAGAAGGTCGCTGGTTCGAGCCTCGGCTCGGGTCAGTTGGTGTTTCTGTGTGGAGTTTGCATGTTCTCCCTGCGTTTGCGTGGGTTTCCTCCGGGAGCTCCGGTTTCCCCCACAGTCCAAAGACATGCAGTACAGGTGAATTGGGTTGGCTAAATTGTCCGTAGTGTATGAGTGTGAATGAGTGTGTGGATGTTTCCCAGAGATGGGTTGTGGCTGGAAGGGCATCCGCTGCATAAAACATGTACTGGATAAGTTGGCGGTTCATTCGCTGTGGCAACCTCGGATTAATAAAGGGACTAAGCCAAAAAGAAAATGAATGAATGGAAAAATAGTAATTTGAATTAGCTTTAATCACGTTAATAGTAATATTTATTGGTATATATAGTATTTAACTTAAATTATTAGTCAAATGTGTGCAATTTCAATGCCACAGCGGAATGAACCACCAACTTTCCAACATATGATTTATGCAGCATAGGTTTTAAGCAGAGGAGGCCCTTCCAGTCGCAACGCGATACTGGGAAACACCCATACACTCTCACATTCATGCACACACTCATACACTACAGCCAATTTAGTTTATTCAATTCACCTGTCCTATACCACGTCTTTGCTAACTACTGTGCCACCTAAAGGGTAATTCAATCACCAAAATATAAAACAAATCTTATAATTCTGTATTTAGTTAAGAATAACAGCTTTGAAATGTGTCGCCTCTTAAGAAAACATAACATTTGATAATATATTATTATAAATTTAGCAGAACTGTTATAATTTTTTATCTGCTAATAAAAAATTGTAATTTGAATTAGCTTTAATAATGTTAATAGTTATATGTATTGGTATGTATAATATTTAGCTTGAATTATTAGTCAAATGTGTGCGATTTAAAAATATATAAACTTCAATTTCTAGAAAGGTAATTTCCAAAAATTTTATATTAAATAATAGTCACATTTTATATGAGTATTAATAATATGAATACATTAATATGAATTAATTAATATTTAAAGTGTAATTCATTAATTTTCCTTTGGCATTTAGTCCCTTATTTATCAGGGGTCGCCACAGCAAAATGAACTGCCAACTTTCCAACATATGTTTTACACAGTGGAGGCCCTTCTAGTCGCAACCTGATACTGGGAAACACCCATACACTCTCACATTCACGCACACACTTATACACTACGGCCAATTTAGTTCATTCAATTCACCTATAGTGCATGTCTTTGTACTGTGGGGGAAACTAAAGCACCCGAAGGAAACCCACATTAACACGGGGAGAACATGCAAACTCCACACAGAAATGCCAACTTGCCCAGCCAGGATTCAAACCATTGCTCATGCTGCCCTCTAAAGTGTAATAATAATGACCAAAAAATTAAAAATATTTCTAATTTTGATTTCAGTTAAGAACAACAGCTTTGAAATGTGGTAGTGAACATAATTATGCTGGTGAGGAATGTACCGTACTGTTATAGTAAGAGAACTGCAGGTAGTTGAAATGCGAGGGCAGGAAATCTTCAAAAGGCGTTTCTCTTCCAGCGGTGGATGCCAGCTCAACGGCACAGTTCTGTTTGCAGCTCAAAACATGAAGATAATGATCTGTGATCAAAGCAAATACAGACATCAATTCCCCAAATAAGCATAGTTATGAAACAGTTAAACAGAAACACATTAAAGGAAAGGAAAACTCCAATGAGACGTCAAACACAACTCGATTTGAAAATGAGAGAAATTATTAAAGGTGTCCTGAAGTGCCTTAAAATGAGTTTTGTGTGACTTAAGGCTGCTTTATACTTCTGCGTTGAGTGATCGGCATGACCCACAATAACACTTCCAAAACACTAGTTGTTTATGTTCCTCTGTGTCGAGTTTCTTAGCGGGTGTTTTGTTTTTTCCGAATACTACTTTAATGTACATATAGCTCAAACTCGCTCATTCAGAGGAGGGAACTGACAGATGTGCAACAACTTTAATCAAAAGGTAAACACAAAACAAAAGTCTCCATCTGGAGCTCCTTCACGCGACTTGTAAACACTCAGGCTCATGGCTCTCAGCACTGCCC
Source organism: Danio tinwini (assembly GCA_903798205.1). Taxonomy (NCBI): domain Eukaryota; kingdom Metazoa; phylum Chordata; class Actinopteri; order Cypriniformes; family Danionidae; genus Danio; species Danio tinwini. The sequence goes on from CAIGQZ010010775.1 coordinate 7,183,183, forward strand.
ACACTCATCGCCACTACCAAACTGACCAATCACAGAGCTTGCGATACGTGTTGTTGCGACATGTTACATTTTTTGAGAGGTGCGCGTCATCCACGGTGAGGGCTATGCAACCGTCCTAAGGCTGCCTGAACATACACATGTGCTTGACGCAGAAGTATAAATCAGCCTTTAGGCTATGGCCCAATCCCAATTCTACCCCTTAGCCCTTCCCCTAATCCCTCGTTTTGCGCGTTCCCATGCAGGGTTAGGGGTGTCCCAATTCTCTTTAGCTTGAAGGCATAGGGCTAAGGGGAAGGGGTAGATAGCCCTTCAAACTAAGATTTTTCAGGACCACACTTAAAACCAAGGCCCAATCCCAATTCTATTTTTGTACCCCTTCCCCTTCCCCTTCCCCTTGGCCCTTAAAACCGAGTGTGAAGGGGAAGGGCTTCAAAAATTTACCCCTAAGAATTGGAACAGCACCTCAGCACCTGCACACATCATCATATGTCATCACAAGCTCTTGCTTCATAAGAGATCAGACGATGGCGACTGCTGTAGTTATTCCAGTTGTGTTATTTTTTGGTATTTATGTTCAGGAAATCACTGAAAGCATATATTATGTTATCATAACGATATAATGCGGCAATAAGATCGTAACTATACTGCGCATTTACACCGTGGCCATATTCATCTATGTAAACACACGGAAACAACATTAACTTAATAGCAGACACTGTAAAAAGCTCATTCTCAGTCACTAGACTTTTCTGGCAGGGTGTTCGAGTGTCATCGAGTGTCAGAATGTTGTGGGACTGCTGTACAGGAGTTATTATTATAGTTTATAGATTTTTTAGATAGTTTTTTTAAAAGCATGATGGTAAAACACGAATGCGGTCATGAATGTATTAAAACATGTGTTTGTTGGTTGTAAAAATTCATAATAATTGTATTCTGTGAAATTTTCTTACCCCTTGGTTTCGAGTGTGGTCCTGAAAAATCTTAGTTTGAAGGGGTATCTATCTATAAACATTGGCATATATTATCTTCTGATGAATCTTTAAATAATACATTTCAATATAATCCATTATTTACTTTTAAGAGATCCCAAAATTTATCAGATATGATTATTATTTCTGATACAATGAGAAATAAGAAATTACACACAAGATTGTTTTCCATGCAGGTGAGAATTTGATAAGGTGCTAAGAATTTTTAAATCCAGTAACAGGTAAAAAATATTAAAATAAAAACATGTATTACCTGCTCTACTCGCAATATAGTCTACATGTTAAAATGTCTGTGCCAAAAAATATATATAGGTAAGTCTTCACGCCATTTGAAGTTGCGCATTAGTGAACATAAATAAAGTATACGGCGACAAGACATAACTTCGACAGTAGCAAAACACTATAGATTTTAGACATGATGTTAAACAACTGGAATGCATAGGAATTGAAGAAGTATTTGAATCACATAGAGGAGGTAATCTGGATTCATACATTAGGATTGCTTGCATAAATGAGGAATTGGACCTTTCTGTGTTTCTTTAATAGTCTGTTGTTTAGCTATAATATTAGGAATTATGGATTTTGAAGTAGTAGTGACACAAATAATGAGATGAAAGTGGATTTTTTATATGTTTGAATTGTCGAAATTTCACTGTATTGACGTAGACATGAATAAGAGAATAATGATAATGGATATGCCATTTTCTTATAAAACAATGTATTTGAAGGTAAAGGTATTTCTCGTATGGTTAATTATGATTATTGGAATAAAAAAAATGACTGTTGGTAATCATCAAGCAGCTATCTAGATAATTGACACAATATAACAAATGAATTTTTTAATGTTTTGAACTGTCGAAATTTCATTGTATTGATGTAAATATGCTAGTTGCCTGTGAAATAATGTTTTTTGAAGGTGAGGGTAAATATTTTTTTTTGTGTGGCTTAGGTACGTGTGTTGAGGTGAAGGTAAGATTGTCTTTAATCATTGAATGATCGTCAAATGTATTTTTTTTATGTTGTGGACTGTCGGATTTACATTGTATTGATGTACACTTGGCATATGATGATAATTGATATGTTGTTTCTTTCTAAAATGATGTTTTTGAATATGAAGGTAAATAATGTGGTTAATCATGGAATGATGAAATGAAAATGAGATTGTTTTGGAGTGGTCATCTAATGACGCAATGTGATTGAATGTGGGATAAAAGGGTGGAGTGAGAGGATTGTGTTACACACTGAGGAAGGCATTGTGCCGAAACGTTTGTGTTTTTTGAGTCACCCGAAGAATGTAAAAATAAAAACAGCACAAAACAATTACTTGATGAGTGCGAATCATTACCTTTTTGAACAATAGTATTGACTAGATTAAGGCACCAAAAAGTTTCCCTAAAAACCGCGAGCATGCTGGCCAAATCTCATTACTTTACATATCTAGCCCTTGCCCTTAGCCCTACGCCTTCAAGCTAAAGAGAATTGGGACATCCCTACCCCTCGTTTTGCGCATTCCTGTGTCCCAGTTCTCTTTAGCGTGAAGGCGTAGGGCTAGAGGAAAGGCTAAGGGGTAGAATTGGGATTGGGCCCAGGGGGTATGAAAATTTTCCAGAATACACCAGCTACTACAGTAGGATCGCTACACCCGGAAGTTTGGACAGCAGTGTTTCCTCTAGTATTTAGTAGACACAGATCTACCAACTACCTATGGCGTTATTTCAATGACAAATGTCATGAGCGCAGTATTACAAGTGGAGATCGCATTCATGTAATACGAGCATGCAAATCTCTGCTTGCGCACCTATTTCCTCTGCTCGTGTACAAAACTACTTGCCCGCCCTCAAATATACGCTGCTCAAGTGCAGATTTTCTTGTGCGCTCTCAAATAAACACTGCTAAAGTGCGATTTAGTGCGTTTATGTACTGAGTATGTCTCCAGCATTTCTTAGATTTGCTAGAAACATTTATAATTGTGTCCAATATACCTACAGAGCGGCATTAATGCATCCTAAAGTAAAGTGAAACGGCTATAAACTCCAGCAAGATAAAGTCTTTGTATGCAGAACCATAGACCTTTATCTAAAAAGTATAATTATGGAAACCGTGTTCATCATAACAAAAGCTACGTCGTGTTTGCTGGCCTCACGCATCACGCACCAATCAGTCAGTCAGTATGTCACTTTAAAGGGTTAAACAAATAACGAACAGCACTACTACGATTACAGAAAAGTTCACGCTGTTACAATTCCCTTACCTTTTAATATGTTTTGCTGCGACTGTAACTCACTATTTAAAAAAAACACAACTGAATGAGAAGCTGTAATATAGCCATGGCGGGATGAATTTTGGTGTGGCGCCCCGCCATGGAAGAATGAATGTAGCGGAAACCATGGACAGTGTTTTTTTTCAGTCAAATTCTCAGATTACGTCTGTCTGAGGTATTGGGCGTGGCTAACATACTTAGCCACGCCCCTTCAACTGTCCGTTTTGACAACAAACAGTAATGGTAAGGAGGAGGAGCCTGTTAGGATGTAATAACTCTCTTCAACCCCATTTCCTGATCTTTCTGAATGAAATGCCTACTGTACTACATCCAATCAGCACGCAGTAGAAAAACAAGCCACGCCCACTGTTTTCTCATTTAATATTCTGTTTCTCTAGGAACTGCGTCATGAAAAACATTTTAAAAAATGGTCGCAGCTTCCAGTTCATGCGTACTAATTTCAGCTGAAACAGGGCAGCACATATCAAGAAGCTCCTCCTCCTTTTTAAAAATAGCCAATAGTGTTTCGCTTATAATCACAGCTCTGCCAATCAGAGTCCTTGAGCTTGAGCTCATCAGATTCATTACCGGCACAAGATGTAATAGTAATGCTGAATCTTTCAAACCGTTTCTTCCCTTTATCACACATTTAATACAGTAATTGAGATAGTTCAGATACATTTTGTGGACTGTGCCAATTGTCGCATTGTATTTGCTTTGTGCTTTTGTGTCTCTGGACCAGAGCAGACTGTGTGCATGTGTGTTTACAAATTGTACCTCAAGAATCAATAATACATGATTATATGCTGTCATGGCTTTGCAATCAAAAAATTTCATTATAATGGAAGTCAATGGGGCAAAAACAGCAACCAACATAACGAAAGAATAATCAATTTGCATACCTTTTCAAAGCATTTTCCCAAAATATGTGTCAAAATAAGATTTGTCACCAAAAATCATTCCATTTGCTGAACGTTGTGGCCAAATTAAGACTCAAAATCAACCCAGAGTGTATGAAAACATCTCTTAACAGCACACAAAGGGTTAAGATTAGCATACTGATACTAACAACCCCCCCCACCCCCCAAGCGTTCAGGGGGACTTTTAAATAACAGATAATCAATCACACTCTGGTGAAAATCAGACGTGCACATGCCTGTCATAGACTGGAAGAGATCAGCGTTGTACTCCATGTAGTTGTATCCGTCATAATCGAACGCTCCCTCACACAGAACTCTGCATTCCTCATAAGCGCCAAAATATTCTTCGACCGCGGCCTCAAAATGCTCGACGGCTGGAAGGAAATCTTCTGTGCTGTAATGGATCTTGCCTTGCAAAAATTCAGCCTGAAAATCAGAAATGACAGTCACAGCACATTCAAATGCAGCATTATAAGTAGAGCTGCATGATATTGGGAAAAAACTGACATTGCGATATTTATTTTGTCTGCGATACACATTGAGATATTGAGTATAATTCCAAAGTAAGGAATTTTTCACAGTATTTCCTATAATATTTTTTCTTCTGGATTATTCAATGACTAGCCTAATTAACTAGCTAATTAGTTATCTAGTAAAATAATATTTACTGTCATCATGGCAAAATAAAAAAATCAGTTATTAGAAATGAGTTTTTCAAACTGTTATGTTTAGAAGTGTGTTGAAAAAAAATATTTCACCGTTAAACAAAAACTAGGGAAAAAAAATACAGGGGGGCCTAATAATTCTGACTTCAACTGATATTTAAATTTATTTTAAACATATAAAAAATGCTTACCTCGCTTATTGGTTAAATCCGCCCCTGATCCTACAATGTGACTATTGCGGATGCACACATATTTCAAAATATGGATGCTGAAACTGTACAGTTGAAGTCAGAATTATTATTACAATTTTTTTTTATATATTTCCCAAACTTTTCACATTATTTTCTATATTTTTCTTCTGGAGAAAGTCATATTTTTTAATTTTGACTAGAATAAAAGCTTTTTTTTTTTTTTTTTT
>CAIGQZ010010775.1:7189100-7211705 GCA_903798205.1 Danio tinwini
GAGTTAATTCAGAATTCCGAGTTATAAAGTCAAAATTCCGAGTTAAGTCAGAATATTATTATTTATCATGCCCCCATGCTATTATGCCACAATTCAGGAGGGCTAATAATTTTGACTTCAGCTGTATTTTGAGCAGCCCTATTATAAGCATATTCTGTAAAGCAGTGACTGTATGGAATATAAATCTAAGTCTAGGTTAATAATCATTCTTCACACCATGTGCGGTTTCTCCTCCAGGTCCTTGAAATCGGTCTCCTGCACCCCAGCCATCATCCTGTAATAATCTAAATTCTGTTTCATCTCCACATGCTCGGGGTTCGCCATGAAAAATGTATTTGCTGCTGCCACTGCCTTGTCAAGCTTGTTTATCTGTAAGTACAAGGAAAAAAAAATATTCAGATATTGGTCTGACACTCATAGATTGCAAGTTAGAGCTCGATAAAATAGTTTGAAGTAAAAATATACATGAAAATATTAATTTATTCATTCTTTTTCCTTCAATTTAGTTCCTTTATTCATCAGGGGTCGCCACAGCAGGATGAACTGCCAACTTATCCAGCAAATGTTTTACACAGTGGATGCCCTTCCAACTGAAACCCAGCACTCACATTCACACTCATACACTACGGCCAATTTAGTTTATTCAATTCAATTCATCTTTATTTGTATAGCGCTTATACAATGTAGATTGTGTCAAAGCAGCTTCACATGGAAGTTTATAGTGAATTGAAACAGTGTCAGTTCAGTTTTCAGAGTTTAAGTTCAGTTCAGTTTAGCTCAGGTCAGTGTGGTTTAATAATCACTACTGAAAGTCCAAACACTGAAGAGCAATTCCATCGATGCGCAGCTCTACAGATCCCGAACCATGCAAGCCAGTGGCGACAGCGGCGAGGAAAAAACTTCACCAATTGGCGAAAGTGAAGAATTTAAAAAACCTCAAGAGAAACCAGGCTCAGTTGGGCACGACCATTTCTCCTATTGCCAAACGTCTTGTGCAGAGCTGCAGTCTAGGCGCAGAAGCTGGACCTCAGCGAAGACTCGTCTGTCCTGGAGCATCACAGGAATCAGTCTCATGCTCTCCACCATGACCACCACAGCAGCAGCTCAGGATTCACCTACCTATTATTCAATTCACCTACTGTATAGCGCATGTGTTTGGACAGTGGGGGAAACCGGAGCAGCCAGAGGAAACCCACGCCAACACAGGGAAAACATGCAAACTCTACACAGAAATGCCAACTGACCCAGCCGAGACTCAAACCAGCGACCTTCTGGCTATGAGGCGACAGTGCTAAACACTGAGCCACCATGTTGCCATCAATATATTTCTAGAATATAAATGACACTGACAAATTTCATATCATATAATGTGCTATACATGTGTTTGGTGTGTATACATGTGTTAGCGTAGTGTATCATAAGTACTGACTATTGTAATTTTTAATTAATAGTTTTAATAATAATATTTATTTAATTTACTTAATTTTAACAGTTTTGTTGTTTTTGTTATGTCTGCGGTTCTTCAGCACACTATAAATTTATATTTAAATTTTTTGAATCTTATAGATTTTTATTTAGTTGTAATGGTATCAAGATTAGTATTAGTCTTGCTACATCTTATTTTTAATTTCTAATTTTGAAGATTAACTTTCTCAAACTACAAATTTTTATAGGTATTTATTATGTGTTATTTTAGTAGTAGCTATATCTTTTTTTTTTGGTGTACAGCTCACTCATTACTTTTGCAGTATATAAAATATTTTATAATATCACCATACATAATTATTTCACTGCCGGTCAAAAGTAGTTTGGGGTCAGTTTTTTTTTTCAAGAAAATTATTCTGTTCATCGAGGCGGCATTTAATAAATGTGGGGAAAAAAATGTTAAATACTTATTTATAAAATATTTATTTATTACTTATTGTATGCAGTTTCAAACGAAATTATTACTCCAGTCTAGGCATGGGACGATAACCGTTTTTAAGGGATACGGCGGTTTGGAAAAGTCAAGGTTTTAAAACCGTCAAAATTTTCTGCAATACCGTTCCTAAGGTATGTGTACGATTTCTATTGGCTTTTTTTGTTTGTTTGTTTGTTTGTTTGTTTGTTTGTTTGTTTGTTTTCTAGGACAGCAGTATCTTCAGCAGAAAAGATAGCCAAAGATGCCATTTTAAATTGTAAAAAAAAAACAATTTTTGAAACAAATGAAGACAGCAGAAGTCAATAATTCATTTAACCTGACATGTTTACTCTTCCGAAATATTTTAAATGCTTTCCAAAATAAAATATATTATGTTCAAAAGGTAAAAAAGTTTTAGTTTTTTACCCAGACATTTAAAAAGAATATATTTCAGAGCAGTAATCACAATACCGTGAAACCGTGATATTTTTATCCAAGGTTATCATACAGACAGAATCTTATACCGGCAGTCAGTATTACTTTTATTACTATACCATTAATAATAATCATATTAATAATAATAATAATAATTAATATTAGAGTGATTTCTGGAGGATCATGTGAAGACTGGAGTAATGAAGCTGAAAATTCCTTTTTAAAATCACTGGAACAAATTATTAAATTAAATTATAAACTTTTTTATTATTATTATTATTACTATTTTATAGTGCAATAACATTTCACAACGTGTACTGTATTTTTTATGAAATAAATGCAGCCTTGGTGAGCAGGAGAATCTTATTTTAAAACATTTAAAAATCCTACTGACCCCAAACTACTGACCGGTAGTGTACATTTGTGTGTGTTTGTAATTCTATTTTAGCATTGAATGAGTATTGTAGTGAATTTATTTAAATTTTAGATATATTAATTTTAACTAAATGAAATAATGCATATTTAAACATGACAAGTAAATATATTACTTTAAGTTAAAGCAATCACCTACAAATGATACTTTTTTAGCTGACTCAAATTATTATTACACTTTTTATTACACAACATTACCCATTTCATTATTATTAATGAGATCGTTTGGTTCTAGTGGCTTGAAGCTCATGCACACGACTTTATTTCACTTTTAAACCATCACTTCACAAAGCGGTGGTGTTTTGTGACTTTTTCATGAGTTCTGGAAGCATCAGAGAGGCTTTTACAAGGCTCCACCTAAAGACGTGGCACAGTGATGTGAGTTTGGGGGGGTTGGGGGGAAACGTGGAAGAGCTTCTCCAACATTTAACCATTCAATGGCATCAGCATTTTGTACCCAAACATCTAAATCAACTTTACCAAAACGCATGACAGAAGGCGTATATTACAATCCACATTCTTTGTTTACAAAAATCAGATGCACAGATTTCTTTACTCATCTAGCCTTAAAGTTAAATCCAACACTTCTTTCACACTAAAAAAAGTTTGCATACACTTCTTTTACCTTAAAATAGGCCACTTGCAGGTAATTATACGGCGTTCTCTTCTTAAACTCCAGCTCTACAGTCTCACTAACTTTATGCAGTGTCGCCGGTCCCAGTTTTTCGGTTTCACACGCATTCACGCAATCGGCCCGTTTGAGAATCCTCTGGAAAAACGCTAAATCCTCCACAGAGCCGGAGCCTGGAATTGGGACCCCCAAACCGGGAAGAGGCTCCCCAAAAGCGGTGTTATTGGCGCAGGACAGGCGGCAGTGCGTCTGTATTTTACGCAGCGCTCCTTTATTCCGCAACGCTTTTTCCATGTTGAGGATCACAGCCAGCCAGTCCTGCTTATAATACGCCTCCACCGCGTTGTCGAAGAGCAAGTCGTACGGCTGAAATCCCGCATTAATTTGAGGGTCACACCGGGTGAAGTGGACGGTGGAGAGGATTGAGATGAGGCACAGTGAGGTCCACATCTTGGAGACTACTGGAGGCCTGTGAGGAGGTAGATCTCGGTTTTGGAGACTGTCCTAAAGTCTCCGAAGAGGAGGAGGAGGAGCTCTGAAAGCCTGAGTGGGGAGCGAGATATTTAATGCAACTGTGTGGAACTGGGTCTGGTCACAGATTTAGAAGATTTGAGTAACAGTTGAGGCATTGTGAAGTAAAACTAGAAGTTACAGTAGGCTATTATATAAATAAAGTGAATGGAGTTGGTATCTTAAAAAATAAAAGAAACCCAAACTTTTTAAAGTAATCACTTAAAAGGGACCTGTTATGCCACATTTTACAACATATAAAATAAGCTTCAGCTTAAAATACCACACAAATAATGTTTCATAACTCTTTGACATTTTGGTGACTGTCGCTTTAAATTCAAATTAGATTGTGCTCTACAAGAGGGCGGAGCTACAAATGTCTGTGTGTCAGCATAATGGCAGATTCAAAAATGGAGAGATTATCACTAATAGGCGGGGTGATGACATGTACAAATGGGAGAATGTCAATCAAAGTGTCTCTTTCAAGTGTGATTATAAACAATTAAATGAGTAAATGTTTACCCTCAGATGCTGGTTATATTCACACTTTTGCCACACAACTGTGTTTAAACCCCTTATAAATGTGAGTTTTGCATAACCGGTCCCGTTTTAAAGCCGGAAGCACATGGAAACCCACTTAAAAATATGATCATAACAAAAGTGACGTAATTGATCCCTATAACATTTACTGCTTTCACTTTTACGTCGTCTTTGCGGACCCCCTCAATGCCCTTATCTCTTTTACAAAAACAACACTGTATAGATTTACACGACCTCCAGTTGAGTCCATTCTAAAACAGCAGATTTTCACTTTTGGATGAACTATTTATTTAAAGGGGACCTATTAAGCCCCTTTTTAAAGAACTAAAATAAGTCTCTGATGTCCCTAGAGTGTGTTTGTGAAGTGAAGATTCAACTCAAAATACCACACAAATAATGTTTTATAACTCTTTGAAACTGCCCCTTTTATGCCAAATTCTGTCATTTTGGTGACTGTCACTTTAAATTCAAATGAGATTTTCTCTTTTTTTTTTCATTACTCATTTTTTTAAAGAGGGCGGAGCCACAAAAGCCTATGTGTCAGCATAGTGGCAGATTCAAAATCAAGGAGTCGCCGCAGAGCCACTTGAGCTCCAATTAAGGGGGAGCTTGAGCTCCAGCTCCTCCTCCTATAAGCTGTTTTACCCACCCCTAACCCAAACCCTCAGTGACATCACTTGTAGAAAAAGTGCAGCAAGAAGAAGCTGGAGCTCAAGCTCCCTCTCGCAGCTCAGCTCTGCCCACGTGGCTTTACAGTGAGTACCACTTGAAAGCAAGACTAACTTCCTATGCTAATAAGGGAGAGATCATCACTAATTCCCCTAATTTCCCCTCCGATAACATGTAGAAAGGGAGAATATCAATCAGCATTTCTGTTGACTAAATAAATACATTTTTACTATTAGTAACTGGTTATATTCACACTCTTTTGCCACACAACTGTGTTGTAAGCTCCTTAGAAAAGTGATTTTTGCATAATAGGTCCCCTTTAAACGGTAGAGTTTAGTTGTTTGAAGGTAAGTGATGTTTGTGTGTGTTTTTTTTACATATCAGTTGCTCTATTATTATAAGTTAAAATGGTGTCTTAACACTTTACAATAACTTTCACAAACATAATTTACTATTTACCATAAGCAATCTGTGGACATTTTCATTGTAAAATCTTCAATGGATCGTGTTATTGTTTTATTAAGATTTTATGCATGTAATGTTATTAACATTGATCCGTTTTTTTGTTCATTTTATTTTGTAATGTGTATTTGATGATGATGATGATGAACATGAGAGGGAGGCCCACACCACCACCAGTGTGCAGTTATTTTAGGAGTATATAAACTCTTTAAGGAAACTTTCACAAACATTCATTCATTCATTTTCTTTTCGGCTTAGTCCCTTTATTAATCTGTGGTTGCCACAGCAGAATGAACCGCCAATTTTTCCAGCATATGTTTTGCGCAGCGGATGCCCTTCCAGCTGCAACCCATCACTGGGAAACATCCATACACACTCATTCACACACATACACTACAGACTATTTTTTTTAGCTTACCCAATTCACCTATACCACATGTTTTTGGACTTGTGGGGGAAACCGGAGCACCCGGAGGTAACCCACGCCAACATGGGGACTTACCCAGCAGGGGATCGAACCAGTGTTCTTCTTGCTGTGAGGCAAACGTGCTACCCACTGTGCCATTGTGCAGCCTTTCACAAACATACATCATTTTCATTTGAAAAACCTAAATTGATTGTAATGTTTTAGGTTATTCATATTTTATTACAAATTTTCATTGGTTTGGCTCATTTCTTGAAACTGGAATTACATTCTCAAAACAACCTGGACAAACCTCCAAACCACTTGGCAATTGTGCACAACAGGATTGATTTTTCTCAATTATTTCATCAAATTGCAAATGTCTAAGTACATCTAGCCTACATTTAACACAATTTACAAGTGAATAGATCTAGTTGATCTAAACTGATTGTTGATTCTCAGTTCAATGGTTGTTCGCTCCAAAATGTGTCAGCATCATTTAATTGTATAAGTCATCACATGCACAACAGTCTGTTCAATTTTCAAAATTAATCAAGAACATAATACCATGAATATAATATATGAATCTGTGAAACATTTGATACATTTATTACAGCAACTGGCAGTCAGGTGACACTAGAACTTGACTAACAAAGGAGGAATTTCACACATCTCGGATGACCAATCAAGCACTGTAGGCTGCATGTAATTTTCATAGTTTTTTTGTTTGTGTTTATTTTACAGTATATTATGCTGTACTTTTTTATTCTGATGTGTGTTAATTACTTTATGTGTGTGACTGATAATAATTACAATTTCATTGGCAGTATGAGTGCAATGTGTGATGTCAAACCTTGGAGGCTACTCTTAACCTAAAATCCCAACACTATCTCACGGCAACTCGTAACTTTTTGATTTAGTGGCTAATTCGGATGAATTTGTATGACCTCATCCATACAATTTAGTATCATTTGCTTATCCCCCAATGAAGGTTGGGTTTAGTGGTTGGGTTGGGTGCCACGCCTTCTTTTTAAAATCGTACATTTGAACATTGAACATGAACAAATTAGCCACTGAACTGACAAAACGTATAATAGTTACATTTCCTCGTGAGATCAGACTGAAAATCCTTATTTCTTATCATTTTTTAAAATCTTATCAATTCATTTTATTTAGTTTTTTACACAATTGCATTCTGTCAAAAGACAAAAAAAAAACTGTTTCAAAAAAATTTTTGAAAAAAAATTTTCAAAATCTGGGCTAAGACTGAAAGGTGGACATGAGGGATATTGCAATGGTCCACTGTCATAGTGACAAAACATCTAAACATTTTGACTTGCAGTGCTTACGCAATGCAAAACAGACAAAGGATTTTTGGGGCACTGACTGTTTAAATGAGAAGGAAATTTGGTTTTGACACATGAATGAACAGTTTTAGGAAAGATATGAGCTTTTGCAAGTGAGCTATAGTGTTGTGCTGAACTGACTGTTTTGCGAAACAATCTTAGAGTGTTGAGAATGTAATTCCTGTTTCAAGAACTGAGCCAAACCAATGGAGAAAAACTGTAATGCAATATTATCAACACTGATCTGGTAAGCCATAAAGTTCTTAAATGATATTAAAGCCATTAAATTGTGGTATTTTTAAACCTATTATATGATTACTATAATAGGCTATTAGACAGAATAACAGTTTGTCACCTATTCTTTTACATATTACTTGGAAGATAATTTGTACACTCAAAAAATATATATTTTTTTACTTGTTCAAACGACTTATTTAAAATGAGCTGAAACAACACAATTATTGAGATTTCATTGGGACAACTTAATTTTTTGTTCAATCCACATGAATTTGTTAAAAGTGTTAAGTTTACTTAATCGATTTGTGTTGGGACAACATTAATAAATTGTGTTAAACCCTGCATTTTTTTACAGTGTACATGAATGTAGGTTACACTGAATTACACTGCAACATTTTACAGACTATAGGCGTGGAATTATTATGCTATTTGTTGTATACAAAAATCAACATCCAAATAAATTATGAATATATTTAGTAGCTAATTACTAGGGCCAGACGGAATCTGCAGACGTTTTTTTGCTATTTCTGCAGAGAATTTTTGTAAAAATCTGTGGATTTCTGCAGAATTATTTTAGGAGTATAATAACTAAAACCTTAAAATGTGAAATAAAAAATAATATCTTTTTAACTTTTATTTAATGTTTAAAATGCAAATCCAATTAGATTAACTGTAAATAGTTAACTGTAAGTAAATAAACAGAATTAATGATGGGCTAAAAATCTGCGGACTTCTGCGCGCGCAGATTCCGTGTGGGCCTACTAATTACAAGCTAAATGTACTGCAAGTCTATTTGATCATTCATTCTATTCATTATTCATCAGGGATCACCACAGCAGAATGAACCGCCAACTTATCCAGCATATGTTTTTACACAGCGAATGCCCTTCCAGCTGCAACCCAGTACTGGGAAACATTAATATACACAGTCATACACTACAGCCAATGTACCTTATTCAACTCACCTACAGCGCATGTCTTTGGACTGTGGGGGAAAACGGAGCTCCCGGAGGAAACCCACGCCAACACAGGGAGAATATACAAACTCCACAGAGAAATGCCAACTGATAGCCTACGACATGCTACCACTTCTTATGTAAATATACAATGTTACATTTAAATACAAAATAAAATCATTTAATGTTTAGAAAGGTTTCAATTATTTTAACAATGCATCTTTATCTTGTAGTTACTGATAATAATGTTAGTAATATGATTTGTTTTGTTAAAATGTCAAGACTAAGAACAGACTATAAAAAGCACCAAATATAATTATGAAGTTTTTGATCAGGCATTCAACGCAGACAATCCAGGGGGGACTCGATTTCTCACCACACCTAGACTCGAACCAGCGACCTTCTTGCTGTGAGGCAACTGTGCTAACCACTTTCACTTGATGTCGCCATCAATTGCAGTTCACATTTTATATTCTCAGTAGGCTACAAAATGTCGAATGTATTCATTTACAGTCTGTGACATACCAGAAATGCTTGCTTTCTTTTTTCTTTCTTTCTTTCTTTGTAAGTATTCAAAGGTAAAATGATTTAACTTTGTAAAAAAGTGCAAAACAAATGATACACGTGTACAGACTTGCATTTCTGTGTGTCAAACTCAGCCATTTCATAACTAACACGTTCCAACATCATCCACTATTCTACATAACACCGTCTAGTTAAATATTTGACACGTAGGCTTCCTCTAAACATGCACGATCGGTTTATTTCGAAATTATATTTATAATAAATGTTAATAAGCCTTGCAATATTCAATTATTGTTCCGGAAACATTTACTCAATTGTATCCATATATTAAACGCATATCTAATTGATTAGATATCTAAAACACATTTATTTTATTCAGGCAACTACACGGCTGCTACTCAGGGCAGAAAACACATCAGGACCCTCGAAGCGCCTCCTTCGTGTCGTGCTAGACTTGTGTTAGACCGGTGCGGTTCTCCAGTTATTGTGCTGGAAATATTTCACTAAACATGGATAAAAGTGTCAGTCTGCCACACCAACCGAATAAAACCACTACGGGTAAGACAAATGCTTTTAATGATAAATCCAGTCATATTATAGCGCATTCTTAGTAGGTTGTTGTTGTTTTACTACGTTACCTAATCTGGTAAATGATTAATATTAACATAGTGTTAGTAAAATATAAAATAATAACGACTCATTAAAAGTGTTTGCTTAAAAGCAACAATTTTGTGATTATTAATAGTTGACAACTTTTAAACGTCTTGTTATTTGCTCACTCTCGCTGATATTTACCTAAAAGTTAATAAGTCATTTAAAAGTTAGCTAAACATTTTAAATAGTACAGTTATAACTTTATTATCACGATTATTAAACATTGTAAACCTCTGCACTGCATCCTCGTGGTTGTTTACTTCACTCACGAGAGGTTATCAAATCTCTTACATAATTACTCTTTCAAAATACTGTACCTGTAGTTTCCTGTTGAATTCCTGTGGAAGCTCAGAGCTCAGCAGATGAGGAAGATTTACAATCTGGGAAAGTTTACTGTATAAACCGAGCGATAGATATAGTTTACCCACAAATTAAAATTCTTAATTTACTATCCTCCACTTGTTTCAAACATTATATATATATATATATATATATATATATATATATATATATACACACAACCTTGCATGAAAAAAATTACGTTTTCGCCAAAATGGCAAAACCGTTTCTGCGATTTTTGTGTAGGCTTGTACTTTACAGTGCTTTAAAAAAACTCAACAATATCTCTGTCAGTGTTTTCAAACAATTATATTTGATTTACAAAAGTCACACAAGTGGCAATTTTACATCCGTCACATCCATAAACAAGCTTTTATCTTATAAATGCAAAAATGTAAAATGAATAGAAATCAATCATTTTTGTTCTATAGTGAGCCATCTCTTACCCTTTTGATTAGTATAATTTCTTTTGGGTTGTGCAGTTTAATTCACAGAATTTCTACAAAGTATGTTGTATAGTGTAAACTTGCAGACTTTTTTTTTTTTCGTCAAATCCATAACTAATTAAAAATATAAAAAATGTTTACAGATATTTTTCTGCTCCCACAACTCTGTGGCTAGTTGTTTTGAAAAATATAGAGATGTTTCAATATAATGTTAACATATAATTCCTCTGTCAATTTATGTTTTGATATTTTACTGCAAATTTCACATACATAATGCTGGAATTGCTCATCCATCCATCTATCCATCCATCCATCTATCTATCTTTTCTTCTGTTAAACACAAAGGAAGACATTTTGAAGAATGTTGGAAAACATCAGCAATTGGCTTCCATTCATAGTATTTATTTTAGGGCTGTGAATTGATTAAAATTCATGACGGCCATGAGTTAACTCGCGATTAATCACACATTTTATCTGTTCTAAATATGCCTTATATTAATATATTGTTGCATTTTGAAACTGCATAGCTACATCAGGTACTTAAGTGGACATGCATATTGTTCCAACTACAGGCAAGGCTCATTGTTATCTTTTATTATCATACATTTTTTTATTTTACAACTTTTCTATGACGTTGGTGGCAAGTCTAAAAATGTGCTAGAATTATTTTAGTCCCTATGGCAGTTTGACAGAAATTATGATTACAGGCTGTTCGCAGGTCTTAAAAAGTCTTGCGTTTCAAAAACAAAAAAGTCTTAAATCATTTTTAACATGTTTAATAAGTACAGTTTTTAACTTCATTATTATTAGTAGTAATGATAAACATTGTAAACCTCTGCTCTACACTTCCTTGGTTGTTTACTTTCACTCTGGGAAAGTTTACTGTTTAAACTGAGCGGTAGGTATAGTTTACCCAGAAATGAACATTGCATTATCATTTACTCATCCACCATTTGTTTCAAACCTGTTTGATTTTTCTTTCTTTCTTATGTTAAACACAGAGGAAGATATTTTGAATAATGTTGGAAAATAGCAGCCTTTGACTTCCATAGTATTTACTTTTGGGCTGTCAATTGATTAAAATATTTAATTGCATGACAGCCATGAGTTAACTCGTGATTATTCGCACATTTTATCTGCTCTAAATGTACCTTCTATTAACATAATGTTGCAATTTGAAACTGCACAACTAGCTACATCAGGGACTTAATTGTACACAAGAAACCAATATGCATATTTTTCCAACAATGGGCAAGAAGAGTCAAACAAAAAAAAGCGATGTGTTAATAAAATTAACACTTTTAAAATTAAAATTGCGTTAACATGCTGTTAACGTGTTAGCTTTGACAGTCCTAATTTATTATTTTTTTATTATTCCTACTATGGATGTCGCTGGCTGCTGGATTCCCCCATTCTTCAGTTCAGGATATCATCTTTTGTGTTAAAAAGAAGAAAGAACTTTTTACAATTTAGAAGCATTTAGTGAGTAAATGGTGAGGAGTTTTTGGATAAACTATCCCTTTAAATCATTTGTGTAAATGCCACTTTAGAAACATTCTGCATTTATTATTATTTTGGATTTTTCTCGTAACTTCTATGATATGGTGTTGGTGGCGGTTACTTAAAATGTGCTAGTTGTATTAGTACCTGTGGTAATTTGACAAATTATGCTTGCAGGGTGTCTGTGGGGTCTTAAAGTCTTCAAATGTCTTACATTTCAAAACCAAAAAATTTAGGCCTTAAAAAGTCTTACATTCACTGAAATATTGTGTTGTAGATCTTGAATCATTTAACAATTTTTTATCTGGAGAGACTTGAAATGATATATTTTTAAATGTGAATCCTTCTAAAGTTTTACAGTTTTTTTTATCAAAAGGAAACCTTAAAAAACTTTTAGATTTTTATCTTCTATATTATCATTATTATTATTATGTATTTTACCTTGTGTATTATTTATTGCTGTTGATGACTTTTAATTGTTAGATTTTTTTATAATTATAGAAAAGTGGTATTTATAAAATGTGGTAAACTTGATTTTTTTTTTTTGCCATGACATAGCCATAAAAGCTGAAATGGCATTAAAATTAAAACTCTCTCGCTCTCTTGAATAATTTTAAACAGGTCTTGATATAACGTAAATGTCCATGTAAAGCTACCCAATCTGGCCAACACTCATCCAATCACCAACAATACATGTCAATACAACTTTTAACAAATGTTTTAGTCATTAACTCTGTTTATTAATGATGTTTAATTGTCTTCTGTACAATAATATTTGTTAAAATTGAATTTATAAATACCTGGTATGGACACTGACACTGACTGACTGTTGTGAATGAGGAAGATTTACAATCTGGGAAAGTTTACTGTATAAACTGAGTGGTAGGTATAGTTTAGCCAGTAATGAAAATTCTTAATTTACTGTCCTCCACTTGTTACAAACCTTTTAGATTTTTTACTTCTGTTAAACACAAAGGAGGGTGTTTTGAAGAATGTTGGAAAGCAGCAGCAATTGACTTCCATAGTAATCATTTTAGGGCTGTCAATCGATTAAAATGCATGACGGCCATGAGTTAACTTGTGATTAATCACACATTTTATCTGTTCTAAATATGCCTTATATTGATATAATGTTGCATTTCAAAACCATTATGCAAAACTACATCAGGGACTTATTGAGGTAAAGTTTGTTTTAAAGTCACACATTTAGACTTTCTCCTTAATACTGTAATTTTAGAAAAGTAATGTATGCAAATTCTTACTAGTGAAATCATAATAGCCGCCAATGACTATCAATGTTGTAACTGACACTGACTGTTGTGAATACAATTTATTATTGTTTCTAAAATTTGTACTTAAAAAAAAAACATAAGTTATGTAAGTGTATAAACACAATTAGAGTTTGCTTTTTTTGACACATTATTTCAAATACATGGCTAAGAAATAACTAAATTAGAATTTTCTTTGATTGTTAGCCCTGTACATGTCTGAAATTTCATTCATTATTGTCTTGAAAAGGTCTTAAAGTCTTAAATTTGACTTGCTTAAACCTCCAGAAATCCTGGATTCCCATAATAACACTGTATTAGTAAGGAGACTATTCCACTTGATCAATATGTGTTACTCTATTTGCAAATACACATCTGTGCTGTGTATACTAATATTACAGTAACCTTGGTGGAGACCAGCAGTAACCCAAGTGGAATGGTACTGGTGAGTCCTTACCAGACTAACCGGGTTGGAGATCCAATGGATCTGGTTTCTCTGGCACAGCAAGTACAGAAGGTAAGTGATTTGTATTTCTTATACTTGTGATAGACATACAGTTTTTGTAATCTTTGTCAATCAATCATCAGTTTTATTGTGTCTTCTGTGGATTTTAGGGAGATGAGTTTATCAGAGCCAATGCCTGCAACAAACTTACAGTCATTGCTGACCAGATACGATACCTTCAGGAGCAAGCAAGAAAGGTAAAATTGAACTGTTAGCAAAATGAGCATTTCTATCATACGTCAGTATATAAATGATTCTAAACTGGACATTTGTTTTCGTTTTTTTCACAACCATGCACTAAACATGACATTGTTAATCATATTAGCCATGGTTTTACATGGATAAGTGATTTTTAAGATGAAAGGTTTTATTCTCTTCAGGTTTTGGAAGATGCTAAGAAAGATGCTGAGCTTCACCACGCTGCCTGCAATGTTGTGAAGAAACCAGGAAACATGTATTATCTTTACATGCGCGAATCAGGACAGCGGTACTTCTCTATTTTGTCTCCACGGGTAAGTTTGAGTCTCTAAGAGCCATTTACACTTTTTCTTATTTGAACTGCTTTGTTCAGTTTTTGCCTTGATAGGGATGTAAAGCTTGACTAAATGGAATATAAAAGTTCATCACAGAGATGCATTTTAATTAATGTTGAAATCAGGTGTAAATTGTAATGCATCTCAGCTGATCACATGTGGTAGGATATCTGGAAACATTTGTTAATACCAGATTTGAAAAGCTTTGGTTTTACCTGTTTTTATTAGTGGGAATTGAAGGTAATCCAAATTGGTTGGTGCTGACTAGTAATGATAGTATTGTTTTTTCCTACTATGGAAGTCAATGATTCAAGTTTTCAGCTTTCTTCAAAATATCTTTTTTGTTCCACAGAAGAAAGAAACTGATAAAGGTTTATAAATTTATATAGTAACGGCGTGACCCACGGCACCTGTCTTGCATGTAGTCATGCATTTATACTTCTGTGCATTCTTTGTGTTGCTCTGCAAGAACGCTTCCGAAACGCTTGCTGGCAGTAGGTTTTTATGTTCCTGTGTCGAGTTTCTTCACAGGTGTTTTGTTTTTTTTCTAAACGCTACCCTAATGTACAAATAGCTAAAACTCGCTTATTCAGAGACGGGAACTGGCGGACGTACAACAACTTTAATCATAAGGTAAACACAAAATAAAAGTATCCATCTGGAGCTCCTTTACGGGACTCGACACTCATGACTATCAGCACCGCCCACCCTCGTCACTGCTACCTAGCTGACCAATCACAGAGCTTGCGATATGTGTCGTTGCAACATGTAGTTACATTTTATGAGAGGTGCGCGTCAGCCACGGTGAGGGCTATGCGACCGCACGAATGCTGCACCGGACCATACGCGTGCGCTTGATGCAGAAGTATGAATCATCCCCAATGCCGAGTTCAGACTGCATGATTTTAACCCTGATTTTGATTCGCCGATAGGTTTTGAGAAATCGCAGACAAATGGCTAAAATCACAGGCAAATCGGTGCTCTTGCACGCGAGTGAAAATCACAAAGTGTGAACTATCAAAGACACGATCTGAAAGAAAATTTGACGTGCTAAATATCTGGACCTGTCGGTGATTCAAATCATGCCGTGTGAAATGAGTTTTGACTGAAAATAACATCGACGATCAACTACAGCCAATGAGAGAGCAGCATTTACTAGTATGGTTACCTGCAGGCCAGCGGGAGGCTGGGGGAGAAGTTAAAAGCGCTCATTTTCAGTTTATTTGGACCCAAGAAATGGAGGAACAAGTAGCAGAAATTTGGCAGGAGCACCCATGTCTGTTTGACGTGTCATCTGAGCAAAACCACAACCGGGTCAAAAAACAAAAGTTGAGCAGAAATGACTAATTCCCTTGAAACCCAGGTGAGCAAATATGTAAATTTTCTAACCCATTAAAGGCTTCTTTCTCGTTATGTAGTTAATATCAAAAGATATACTACACTTTTGGTTGTGAGACGTAATTTGGACAAAGTTGTCGGTGATTCTTTCTATTTTAAAGTCATATGTGTGAAACCCCCTATCATCTATCCATCTTGTGGTGTAAACAAAGCAGCGACAAAACGCTAGCCCAGATAGTCATGCAGTGTGAAAACATCTATGACATGATTTGAAAATCATGCAGTCTGAACTCGGCATAAGGTGAACTGAGTGATGAGTCCTGCTGTGTGATAATGCTTAAATGTCACTAGTTTTCATTACCAGGTGTGGCTTGAACTATCTGGTACTGTAATCTAATAGGGCTGTCTTTGCTAGAGTTCATAGAGTTAGGGTTGCTTCCTGCATTGCCATTTACATTTTTGTTAAGGAGTCATTCCTGAGACGCATTGAAGGACTGCCAACTGAATGCCTATAAATACAATTTAACTGTCCTAGTCAGATTTTGTTGACTGCAGCCCTGCCAACAAGTTCTTAATAAAGATTACTGCTTAAAGTTACATCCAGAGACTCCTAGTCTTCGCTACATGAATTTCCAACGAGGCATAAAGAAGCAAAGTACAATAATTAACAGCTAATTTCACAAACTGTTTTACTCTTTTTATAGGAATGGGGTGCTAGTTGTCCTCACAAGTTTCTTGGTGGATACAAACTCCAACATGACATGTCTTGGACACCTCAGGAGGATGTTGAGAAACGGGACGCTGAAATTGGCATCATGGACAAACTATTAAATAGACAGACTGCCTTGCCAGCCTGCACAGAGCCCAATTTTGAAGGTCTTTCACAGTGAGAGAACACAAAACACTCACGGACAGTCTTAAATAATGACCACCTGGTTTTAAAATATACAAATTGTTGATATACAACACAAATTAAATTTCTTTTTTTTTTTCAGATTGGGTTGCGTGGTCACTACTACTCGACCTGTTGATATGTAGTTAATTATGCATTTGCAGTAATGTCTGTCTTTTATTTAAGAACTACAAATGTCTTTTAAGGATTTGGATTTCATTAAATCATTTATTCAGTACCTTGATATTGTGTAAAGCAGTAAAAAGCACTGCTTCCTACACAAAACATTGTAGCGTGGACATATATATAATTTTTAAAGACATGTTAGGGAAAGGTTTAATATACAAAAAGAAATTGTGTTATTTCAAAATAAAGTAATAAAATACATTTAATTGGTTTAAAATCATCGGTGTAAACTGCAAAGTATCCATTTAACCATCTGTTACTGTTGTGCTACAATGATCAGTAATGTTTCGGAGGTAAGAGTTCACAAATGGTAGCAACTCCCAGTTGTCTGTTGCGATGCTGACCTGAATGGCATCCTCAGCCTGTGTAATCCTCAAAAGCACATGGCACATGGGTGGAAGAAAGAACAAGACTTTACAAAATCTTTCACTTTGCTGATCAGCAATCAGGTAAACCTGAAAATGTGTCTTTATCAGATTGGCTAGACTTTCATCTCCAGTTTTGAAACAGAACAAACTAATGGCAGATTTGTCTGTATTCCCAGAGGCTGCGGAATCCCAGATGTGATCAAACACTTGCTCTCTGCATGTACTTGATGTGTTTGTAGCTATAGGTAGAGGAAGGAATATCTCTGAGAATGAAACACTCACGTCAGGTAGTTGGCTGTGCCATGAGCGTCCATCTTGGGTGGTAAACATTGCACTGACGCATAATGTAGTTGGATAGGGTTGAAATGGTTTAAGCTTGACCTTGACCTCAGGGGGCTTTCGGTCTCTAAACACACATGGTACATGTATGTCACTCACCTTTGCATAGTTTGAGTCTTTCAGCTCGAAGTGCAGACAGATTGAAAAGACTCTATCAAATAAAGGATCAGTTTCTTCTGCATGACTCAGGTTGTACCTTAAAGTGACCTCCGAACCAAAACCAGGTGTCTGGAATTGTTCTTGATAAACCTCCAACCAGTTCCTAGCCTCTTCTGATGCCTCCAATGATTCAGAACTTTCTGAAGTGCTTTGCAAGACTTTGTCTTGAATTTTAATGAGTTGCAAAACATGCCGTTCGGTTTTGCACACAGTCAGGTTACTCGCAATCCCTTCACTCTCAGCCATAATTGCTGAATGTGACCGCTCTTTGGCACGTCCTCCATCAGGACCTTTGGCAAGAACCCCTGTCAGCTTTTCCCACGAAAGGTTGGTTAGCAATGTGTAGTAGAAGCGAGCGTGATCCTTGATGTCCGTGTCATTGTAATTAACTGAAATGTATTGCAAAAGATCAGCCAACTCGATAAACACCTGATCTATCGAAGGGTGCTCTAAAAGATTGCGACAAACAGCAAGAACTGCGTTACCAATCTGCCACTTGCCTCTTTCACACAAGTTAGAGTTGATGAGAACATTGAGAAGAAGGTAAATGGTGTTCCTTTGGGTGATCTGACCCTCTTTAGCCACTCTTTTCAAGACTTTCAAGTGCCAACTTAAATTGTGAATCGTCAATTGCAATGGAGGCATCTCCATAATGCATTTCTGAAGTCCTCTCAACAACTTAACCGACCAGATGGGGTCGTCTAGACACTCCTGAATTCGATCTGCCAGGCCAATTAGATTTGGAGCAAGTCGGCAATGTCTGGAATAAATATCACGTAATTTGTCGATCAGCTTCGCTGAGAGTTCTTCCATGCCATTGAAGTGCATGAGAAAAATAAACAATGCCCTGAAAGAAGTTACGACAACTTCTCTGCTACCGTCGCTGTCTACGATTTTCAAAAGTGCCATTATGTGATCAAACAGGTAGGTGATTCCTTTATCTGCTTCACCCTCATCTGCCTCAAGGTGCACCAAGCACAGAAGGTTTAGTCTGCAAAGCATAGTAGCACTATCATTAAAAACCGTAGGAAGAAGAGAGGCTGCAAGACGTGGCGTAACCAGCACTGGTAAACTTTCTTCACCACTACTAGATATGGGTCGGTTTTCAGGGAAATGCAGGATGCAGTCCATGTAGAAGAGTTTTTCTGGAATTCTTAGGAGTGGATGCTGGGCTGATCCCACCAGACGCTTAAGCAGAAAGTTCTCATCCTCAGCTGTGAAAAGACCATCTGTGAAGGTGTCTTTCATAAAGAGCGTGGCATGCATGAGCACGACTTCTGCTGTGCCAAACAGTCGCAGAAGCTGCGATTTAAATAGCGTCGGAGAAAGCCCTGGCACCATTGCAACCACTTCTACAAGATCCCTCATTAGGGAACACTGTGAAATTGGTGTTAGTAGGTAGGACTCCTCCAGAAGTAAAGACATTATCGATTTGAGTTCTTTACAATCCAGTCCTGGTGGCAACTGTGGGACCTGCACCACCATGTTAATTGGTAAGAAATTCTGACTAGTTCTCCATGCAAACCCTTCGTTTCCTCCTAATATGCTCTTGAACTCTAAATCTGTAACGTCTTTTTGGTTCGTCAAGATCCGTATGGCGTTCTTCAACCCTAGTGTATACAGCATACAATAGGACTGATGCAGAACTGTAGTTTCTTGCTGTTTTAGAAGATACAAGGCCTCTAACTTTTGAGAAAGAAGTCCGGGGCTACATGTTTCCATTTCTCGTAGGCAGTCGCAAGCGGTGGCTCTTAAAGGCTGCTGGGATTGACCGCATCTGTAGCCATTGTTGTCCTGAATCGTCTGAAATAAAAGGTCCAGCCAGTCTTCAGCCATCTTTGTGTGGGTGGTTAAACAGGAAGTGCATATTATCACGTTGGTGATCGCCAGCATGACATTACACTTGAGGCTGATGGACTTCTGTGGTGTCTGAGAAAAGATGGACAGCAGTTCGAGAGCAGTTTCTTCTCCCACTGAAGCAGAAGGGCACAGAATGGTTGGATGCTCCAGTAGTGCAGACACAAGGAGTATCTTAAAATAAAAAAGGGAAATAACAGTGTTAGACAAAGGTATGACAAAGGTATGTTGGTTACAGGGATGCTGCACACCATTTCAGCTAAACTAAATACAGCAAGGGCTGTCACAATTAGGACTATATTGACTAGGGCTGTGCGATTTGGTAAAATATCAAATTGAGAATTTTTATTTTTATTTTTGACAGATATTTCTATTTAATTTGCGATTTAATTTTGTAGTCAATCTTCAGCTCAATAATCTGCAAAATTTTACTTATCATGACAGGGTTAACTTTATTCCAAAGATTATTATTAAAACAATGATAATATATTTTTGTCATGATATAAATGTCAAATCTTACCCCTCATACCCAACTATCTCAAAGTCAGTTTACATGCACATACACTATTGGAACATCGCAAAAATCTGAAATATTGTTTCAAAGGAAGAGATGAAGATGCAAGTCCATGCCTTTATCTCTTCACGTTTGGATAATTGTAATGTTCTGTTCACTTATCTGAACAAATCTTTTACGGATCGAGTGCAAGTTGAGCAGAATGCAGCTGCGAGGCTTTTAACCAGCACCAGTAGGAGGTTGCACATTACTCCTGTGCTTAAGGCACTTCACTGGCTTCCTATTAGTTTTAGAGTAAATTTTAAGATTCTGGTGATTACAGCTCTGCATGATCAGGCACCTCTCTATATTCAAGATCTTTTACGTAGTCACTCATGTAGCTGGCCTCTGAGGTCTTTGCTCTGGAACTCTCTCCCTGTAGCACTGAGAACTCTGGGATCAATTGAACTTTTTAAGCATTTAAAGACATTTTTGGTCAAGCTTTTAATTAACAGTATGGTGAGCTGGTTTTACATTGGTGCTTCTGTACTTGGATTTTCAACTTGTTATCTTTTATAGATATATGCTCTTTTTTTTTTTTTGCATCCAGCTTCCCCCACAGTCCCAAGACATGCAGTACAGGTAAATTGGGTAGGCTAAATTGTTTGTAGTGTATGAGTGTGTATGGATGTTTCCCAGAGATGGGTTGCGGCTGAAAGGGCATCCGCTGCGTAAAAACATGTGCTGGATAAGATTAATAAAGGGACTAAGCCGAAAAGAAAATGAATGAATGAATAACACCATTACAATGGGGCAAAATTCGAATAACAACGTTCATCTACATTTATAGAACAGAGAACAAATAATAATCAAATCAATAAAATAATAATACAAAATAAATACACTTAAACCATAGAATAGACAAAAAGAAAGAAGGAAAAAAAAACATTTACACCTGTTCTTCTATTAATTAAAAAAATTTCAATAACCTAAACAGTCTTCTTCCACATTTTGATTGTAGCAACTTTAAAGATTTACAGTATAACCAAAACTCCTTTTGGAAAACTAAAAACAGTGGTTTTGTTTTAAGGCACTTGCATTAATGAATATAAAATTTCTCCAAAATTAGAATATTGTTCAAAACAAATTGAATATTAACATCTTTCCCTAATAAACCAAAGAAAATATCATTTTAAGAAAATTGGAAGGACAACTTGAGAGAAACCTTTAACCACTGGAATGAATCAGACCAAAAGGTTCTGCTATATAAACATTCAAAAAAATAAATGTGCTCTCGTTTCAATGTCATCCTCACAGAATGTACAATTGTTGTGATCAAAATGAAATCTATGTCTAAGAAATTCTAAAGATGAGTAAATATTAAATACAGGGAGTGCAGAATTATTAGGCAAATGAGTTGCTTGACCACATCCTCTTTATGCATGTTGTCTTACTCCAAGCTGTATAGGCTCAAAAGCCTACTACCAATTAAGCATATTAGGTGATGTGCATCTCTGTAATGAGAAGGGGTGTGGTCTAATGACATCAACACTCTATATCAGTGTGCATATTTATTAGGCAACTTCCTTTTCTTTGGCAAAATGGGTCAAAAGAAGGACTTGACAGGCTCTGAAAAGTCACAAATAGTGAGATATCTTGCAGAGGGATGTAGATCTCTTAAAATTGCCAAGCTTCTGAAGCGTGATCATCGAACAATCAAGCGTTTCATTCAAAATAGTCAACAGGATCGCAAGAAGCGTGTGGAAAAACCAAGGTGCAAAATAACTGCCCATGAACTGAGAAAAGTCAAGCGTGCAGCTGCCAAGATGCCACTTGTCACCAGTTTTGCCATATTTTAGAGCTGTAACATCACTGGAGTGCCCAAAAGCACAAGGTGTGCAATACTGAGAGACATGGCCAAGGTAAGAAAGGCTGAAAAACAACCACCACGGAACAGGACACACAAGCTGAAACGTCAAGACTGGGCCAAGAAATATCTCAAGACTGATTTTTCTAAGGTTTTATGGACTGATGAAATGAGAGTGAGTCTTGATGGGCCAGATGGATGGGCCCGTGGCTGGATCGGTAAAGGGCAGAGAGCTCCAGTCCGACTCAAGACGCCAGCAAGGTGGAGGTGGAGTACTGGTTTGAGCTGGTATCATCAAAGATGAGCTTGTGGGGCCTTTTCGGGTTGAGGATGGAGTCAAGCTCAACTCCCAGTCCTACTGCCAGTTTCTGGAAAGACACCTTCTTCAAGCAGTGGTACAGGAAGAAGTCTGCATCCTTCAAGAAAAACATGATTTTCATGCAGGACAATGCTCCATCACACGCGTCCAAGTACTCCACAGCGTGGCTGACAAGAAAGGGTCTAAAAGAAGAAAAACTAATGACATGGCCTCCTTGTTCACCTGATCTGAACCCCATAGAGAACCTGTGGTCCATCATCAAATGTGAGATTTACAAGGAGGGAAAACAGTACACCTCTCTGAACAGTGTCTGGGAGGCTGTGGTTGCTGCTGCACGCAATGTTGATGGTGAACAGTTTAAAACACTGACAGAATCCATGGATGGCAGGCTTTTAAGTGTCCTTGCAAAGAAAGGTGGCTATATTGGTCACTGATTTGTTTTTGTTTTAAATGTCAGAAATGTATATTTGTGAATGTTGAGATGTTATATTGGTTT
>CAIGQZ010010775.1:7221705-7258028 GCA_903798205.1 Danio tinwini
ATCTATCTATCTATCTATCTATCTATCTATCTATCTATCTATCTATCACTGTTTCAAGTAGTTTTTTGCTAAAGTTTTTGTAAATAACTAAGTAAATTATTATATAAAATATATAAAAATATATCTAAAAATAACTAAATAAATAAAATAAAAAATGATTATGTATTTTGTTTATGGGCTTTTATTTATTAAAAATATTCTGGATCTTTCACTTAATATATTATAATTTAATCTTTTCATAAGCATACGTTAACAAATATTTCATATTTTTCTTTGAATATTGCAATTTATTTGCTCTTATGTAATTGATTTAATATTCATTTAATATTTCATCAGATGGAAAAAGATGAATGTAGATTTCAATTCATATTCTATTTACAGATTAATTACTTTAACACAATAAATAGTGATGATTGTGTGCTAATGAAATAATGTGTAATAATGAAATGTTTAATGTTATTAGCAACACAACATTGAATAATCCATATCGATATTGTTCATGTAAAATGCTACATTTTAACTAGTTTTTTTTACTAAAGTTATTGCCATAAGTTTTAAATAATTTTAAATAAAATTATAAAAAATGATTATGTATTTTGTTTATGCTTATAATAAATATATTAAACATATATGCATCTCATTATCATCATCATCATTATTATTATATAGGCTGTATATAGGCTTCATCATTAAATTCATAATTAGTTAGACTGGTTTATCAGATTTGTCATTGTATTGGTATCAAACATATTAGTTGACCATTGTTTTCTGTTGCCAATCCTCATTTGTATCAGCGACGTCTCTGTCTTTCTCTTACTCATTCATGTATTCTATAGTCCATGTGTCTCCAGAACTGTTATTAGCTTGTCTGCAGCTTTTGGGTTGTTAAAATTCAAAGAAAAGCCTTAATGGTGGATGTTTGCATTCACAGTGGTTTTTGATTGATTTCTGCTTGTAGATGAAATGATGTGGGTTACTAAAGCATCTCTCCCTCCCTCTCTGTTAGATAGACAAGGACACAGCATAAATTTGAACTTGCATCACTTTGTGTTTTGCAACAAGTTCTTTTTCACTTCTGGTCATTGAGAAAATGCTTTTCCTGCCACAAATGCATCGCTAAACTATCACAGGAAGAAGGCAGGACTGAGAATAATGGACAAATGCTGCTAACTCATCTAGTGGAGTTAGACGTTTAAGCTGATATTTACATATATATTCTTACTAATGTTTGCACAATCGTGTGGGTCTCTAAATACAGGGAGTGCAGAATTATTAGGCAAGTTGTATTTTTGAGTATTAATTTTATTATTGAACAACAACCATGTTCTCAATGAACCCAAAAAACTCAATATCAAAGCTGAATATTTTTGGAAGTAGTTTTTAGTTTGTTTTTAGTTTTAGCTATTTTAGGAGGATCTCTGTGTGTGCAGGGAACTATTACTGTGCCTATGTATTAGGCAACTTAACAAAAAACATATACCCATTTCAATGATTTATTTTCACCAGTGAAACCAATATAACATCTCAACATTCACAAATATACATTTCTGACATTCAAAAACAAAACAAAAACAAATCAGTGACCAATATAGCCACCTTTCTTTGCAAGGACACTCAAAAGCCTGCCATCCATGGATTCTGTCAGTGTTTTGATCTGTTCACCATCAACATTGCGTGCAGCAGCAACCACAGCCACCCAGACACTGTTCAGAGAGGTGTACTGTTTTCCCTCCTTGTAAATCTCACATTTGGTGATGGACCACAGGTTCTTCATGGGGTTCAGATCAGGTGAACAAGGAGGCCATGTCATTAGTTTTTCTTCTTTTAGACCCTTACTGGCCAGCCACGCTGTGGAGTATTTGGACGCGTGTGATGGAGCATTTTCCTGCATGAAAATCATGTTTTTCTTGAAGGAAGCAGACTTCTTCCTTTACCACTGCTTGAAGATGGTGTCTTCCAGAAACTGGCAGTAGGACTGGACTCCATCCTCAACCCGAAAAGGCCCCACAAACTCATCTTTGATACCAGCCCAAACCAGTACTCCACCTCCACTTTGCTGGCGTCTGAGTTGGACTGGAGCTCTCTGCCCTTTACCGATCCAGCCACGGGCCCATCCATCTGGCCCATCAAGACTCACTCTCATTTCATCAGTCCATAAAACCTTAGAAAAATCAGTCTTGAGATATTTCTTGGCCCAGTCTTGACTTTTCAGCTTGTGTGTCTTGTTCAGTGGTGGTCGTTTTTCAGCCTTTCTTACCTTGGCCATGTCTCTGAGTATTGCACACCTTGTTTCAGCTCTGAAATATGGCAAAACTGGTGGCAAGTGGCATCTTGGCAGCTGCACGCTTGACTTTTCTCAGTTCATGGGCAGTTTTTTTCCTTAGTTTTTCCACACGCTTCTTGCGATCCTGTTGACTATTTTGAATAAAACGCTTGATTGTTCGATGATCATGCTTCAAAAGCTTGGCAATTTTAAGAGTGCGCATCCCTCTGCAAGATATCTCACTTTTTTTGACTTTTCAGAGCCTGTCAAGTCTTTCTTTTGACCCATTTTGCCAAAGGAAAGGAAGTTGCCTAATAATTATGCACACCTGATATAGGGTGTTGATGTCATTAGACCACACCCCTTCTCATTACAGAGATGCACATCCCCTAATATGCTTAATTGGTAGTAGGCTTTCGAGCCTATACAGCTTGGAGTAAGACAACATGCATAAAGAGGATGATGTGGTCAAAAAACGAATTTGCCTAATAATTCTCCACTCCCTGTAATAGCAACTGATAACTGTTGAATTTAATTAATCCGAAGTGTGAATCATAAATCATGGTTTTGCATAACAGCCTTTCATTCTCACAGCTTAGCTCAAATATTTCTGTCATTAATTCATTGCTGAATATGATTAATAGTGCATTTCTGTTGCAAATCTTAGTGTCAGAATCGAATTTAAGATGCCTTCTGTATTTTAGTTTTTCAAAGAATTTTCAAAAAGAGAATTCATTTTGATACTGTTCACATCATAGAGCATTATTGATCTTTTACTTAATGTATTATAAATTAATCTTTTCGTTAGCATCAGTTAACAAATATTTCATATTTTTCATTGAATTTTTATTGAATATTGCCATTTATGTGCTTTTATGTCATTGATTTACTTTTCAATATGGCTGAACAATATATCGTTTGAACATCGATATTGCAATGTGTGAATCTGCAAGTCACATCACAGGGTTAGAATGTTTAATAAAGATTAAAAGATATTATTAAATATGATTTAAAAAAATATTTATACAATGAGAACCATGTTATTTTACATATGATTGTTCAATTTCTTGAATACTGTTAGGCTCCCTAGAAAACCGTAAAGCACAGTTGTTTATTAATTTCTGTAGTAATTTATTACAATTATCCACTGCATAGAAAACGACTATCCCAGTCGATCTAAATAAATGAAATCATCCCAAAAAGAGCTTTTCAAATCATCTGGTAAAATTCTATTCATATCGCAATATATATCGCAGTAAAACAAAATTTTGCAGTGTCAATTTTTTTCAATATCGTGTAATCCTACTATTCAATAAATATTTCAAAAGATGGAAAAAGATGAATGCAGATTTCGATTCCTATTCCGTTTACAGATTAATTACATTACATGATAGATAGTGATGATTATCTGATAAATGATGTGAATTAAATGTTTATTATTAATATTATTATTAGGAATACAACATTTAATCCGTGTAGATATTGTCCATGTAAAATGCTACATTTGTAATTCACGCCATATAGGGCTGCACGATAGTGGAAAAAAATCTAACATTGCAATATTTATTTATTTTGCAATATATTGCGATATAAATTCAAATTTATAACTTTAGATCGATTCGGATGATTCTGCAGTGGGAGTGCATCTCCATAAAATCTAATAAACAATCTATAAACTTTATGGGGTCCTCTGTTACATTTCCGTTGTTGTCTGTGCTATTTGCTGTTCGTTTCTCTATTTGCATGTGTTGTGAGTATTTTTTATGCATAACTATAAATACAATCAAGAAAAATATATAATTGAATTATTGTTATTGTTTCCCGAGTTTAACAGTATTCAAGTACAGTAATTGAATGATAAAAATCATTCAATAAAATTAATCGTAGCTAAGGTCACAACTGGTATAATTTTCATATAGCAGAATGCTTTTAAAGTCATTATAAAATCGCAGGCATCAAAACCATGTGAATGATAAATTGTGATACAAACTCAATATTGCATAACCTGTGATGTGACTATTGCTAATGATCACATGGTGATCTTGATGATGAAACGATATATTGTGCAGCCGTACCATATACCTACAGCATTTTTAATAATTGTATGAGTTTATATTAATAGCTGAAAAATATATTTCCCCTCTAAATATCCGGAAATCTGGATTTGGGGGGAGTAAAGGGAATTAGAGTTGAGACTGATTCAAAGCACAGGCTTGTCCAAATGTACCCTGGTTTTAAAGAGCAGGGATTTACTGTCTGGGTATGTGCATGAGTCTGGATTATATTGCTTTGAGCAGTCTATTGCTTGAAGTGAACTGAAGATTGTAACTAATACAGTTATTTCCTGTATATAACTGTAGAATCTTGTTTGTCCTCATGGAAAAGTGATTGCTTTGGATGCCAGTAGTTCTATGAAATAAATCAACATACAGTTGAAGTCACAATTATTAGCCCTCCTGTGAATATATATTTTTTATATTTACCAAATGATGTTTAACAGAGCAAGATATAATAATATTTTTATAATATTTTTTTCTTCTGAAGAAAGTCTTATTTGTTTTGTTTCTGCTAGAATAAAAGCAGTTTTTATTTTTTCAAAACCATTTTAATGTCAATATTATTAGCCCTCTGTTTTTTTTTTATTGTCTACGGAACGAACCACTGTTATACAATGACTTGCCTAATTACCCGAACTTGCCTAATGAACCTAGTTAAGCCTTTGAATGTCACTTTAAGCTGAATACTAGTATCTTGAAAAATATCTAGTCAAATATTACATACTGTCATCATGTCAAAGATAAAATAAATATGTTATTAAAACTATTATGTTTAGAAATGTTGAAAAAACACAATTAAACAATATTAAACAAAAATTGGGTGGAAAAAATATACAAGGGGCTAATAATTCAGGAGGGCTAATAATTCTGACTTTAAATGTATACCACATGGTTTTTAGGTTTAAAGCTGTTGAGACTAACTATTTAAAACAGTATAACTTGGAGGTGCTTTATCTAATAACATTTTTGATAACAGTTTGTTCTGGACAGATTGATGGTGACCGACACTGGTTTTTGATTGTGTGTTTTCCACTAATGGTAGAATGAGGTCAGGCCATGTTTCCTCAGATTGCGGAAGGAAACAGCCGGGATGGGCTTCCATCTCCTCGTCCTGACCATCTGTGAGCTTGAAGGCTCACCCGCTTACTGCTGCAGAGCTCTGCAGAGGCTTAGCTACTGCACAGACGGCAGGAAGTGCTTCTCTCAGTCTCATGCTTTAGTCCCCTGTTTCCTCTTCACACACCAAGGGAAAGGGATGTTGCTGTATTATTTTCTGACTTGGTGTGTCCTGTCCGAGTCTGTGCTGTGTGGATAGTGGTTTAGCACACTGACCCGCTGTGAGAGATGTGCCGAAACCAATGACGTTATGCTTGAGTTTAAAGCTGCAGTGACCCACAATCAGAATGGCAGAACTGAATGGCTCGTCAGAGAGGGGGAAATTTGAATGTTTTAAATGTGAAATGGATCAGTAATGAAATTTTAAAGATTTTATAATATTCACATCAGACTAAATTCTACATGAATGTTGTAATAGTATGTGTTTATTTATTTAATTTGTATTGTAGAGTTGATGTGTTCTGTGTGATTTTTTTAAAACCTTTGTTAATTCTTTGGCCAGTTTTATGATAAAATACAAAATGACTTAAGCACACGGAAGATTTTTCCTTACACCGATGTGTTTAACACCTCATGACTACACAGTGGATTCAAATGTGAGTGTTCTCACTTAAGACTTAATTATACTTCAGTGTCAAGTGATTGCCATAACCCACTGCGCATGCCTTGCACTTAGCCGTGCATTTATATTTTAGCATTCTGTTTCTCTGCAACAACACTTCCGAAACGACAGCTGTCTGTCTGGTTCCTATCTTACTCTGTGTTGAGTTTATTCACAGATGTTTTGTTAACACGCATATCTGTAATGCTACCTTACTGTACAAGTGGCTCAAATCAGCCTTGCTGTGCAAAATGTGCCAATAGCCTAGTTGTGAGTGCGTCGATATGTATCACTGAGGTGCTCACGGATACCTGAGTTCGATTCCCGGCTCGAGGTCCTTTGCTTATCCTGTTGCCCTTTCTTTGCTTGCAATGCTTTCCTGTCTTCACTTTCCACTGTTCTCTCCATCAGGGGTAAAAAATATTTTGAAAAAATGTATTCTGAATAATTTAGATGTTCTTTCTTTATAAAATGGTCAATCAATAAGATTGGCACTTTTTCATATGCCTGGATCTGCTGAAGGTATAGTAAACATGACTTATGGTACTAAATGGTCTAGATGAGCACACGTTCCTAATGACGAAAAAGATGCGTCGAGGCAAGATGAATTTGGAACTTAGGGCTGGGCGATATGGCAAAAAAAAAATGATCACGCTATTTTTTTCATATCAATCGATATCGATAAATGAGAAATATTTATATCTATCAATTTTATAGGATTTTCAGCATGCCAATTCCTTTGTGCAGCTGATTTAACACATTTTGTGAAATGTTTTAGCTGTCTGACAATATAAATAATAAAATATTAAACAAAAGAACAATCTTAATTCAACATTTACTGTTCAAGTTTTCAACAACCA
Source organism: Danio tinwini (assembly GCA_903798205.1). NCBI lineage: Eukaryota > Metazoa > Chordata > Actinopteri > Cypriniformes > Danionidae > Danio > Danio tinwini. Next base: position 7,228,603 of record CAIGQZ010010775.1, read on the forward strand.
AAGATATTACCTACAAGTTATTGGATATTATTGTTCAACATCAGAAAAAAATAAAACAAGTTTGGAACAAGAAAAGGGTGAGATAATGGTAACAGAACTTTCAGTTTTGGATGAACTCTTTTTAATGGTGAGTATGGTGTATTTAGGGTGAAATAATCTTGAACATATTTTATTTAGGGAGGCTAAATAACGATTACTTGACCTATTGATTGTCAATTACTCTTTAATCTGTAGACCTTATTGATGACTGATTAAGCATTGACATTTAAAAGTTTAGTTATGCTTTTCACTGTGAGACACATTCATGCATTACATAATCAAGTTTGTGCAGTTTACCTTACTTATGGAGTCAGTCACCCTCTTGACATCGCATATTGTGGCACGCATAAAAACACTGGTATGTGCACATCTTGGTTATCCGCGGGTGTTTTAACCAATTTTATCTCACAGACTGGCACAAATAGGCCTATGCAGATTCTCATTTTATAAATCGCGCATCACGGCGAGACATGCGGGGAACGCCTCCATACACATAATGAGTTTCTGAGTTAGCTCTTCCTTAAGACCGAGTTTATTCTTCTGAGGTAAATATCTTATTATTAAAAAGGAAACATAAGCTTGTCAACAAAAGATCCTATAAATGTCGTAACAAATGCGCCTAATGCAGCGTGTAGTTTACAGCAAGCATCAAGTGTTCACTGAGATGTGTTTGAGATTGTGTTGTCTGTCTTTTCGTTTTTTTGTTTTTTTTTCGTAAGGCACGGCTTTCGAAAATGAAGACAGAAGACTCTGCTGGGTAGATGCGCTGGTTTGCCAACACTTGTTTGGGTCTGAAATTTTCTTAGCATCTTCATAAGGGTGGTATTGTTTTAAATGATCAAACAGGTTTGTGGTGTTGCCTGCTTTTGAGAACACGAGTCGTCTGCACAGTTTGCAGTGCATGTTGCTCTGTTTTGTGTCGGATTGCAAAAAACTAAGTAGTGCCAGATAGGCATGGGACGATAACCGTTTTTAAGGTATACTGTGGTTTGGAAAAGTCAAGGTTTTAAAACCTTCAAAATTTTCTGCAATACCATTCCTAAGGTATGTGTAAGATTTTTTTATTGGCTTTTTTTGTGTTGTTTTTTTAGGACAGCAGTATCTTTAGCAGAAAAGATAGCCAAAGATGCCATTTTAAATTGTAAAAAAATCTGTTTTTGAAACAAATAAAACAGCAGAAGTCAATAATTCATTTAACCTGACATGTTTACTCTTCCAAAATATTTTAAATGTTTCTCAAAATAAAATATATTGTGTTCAAAAGGTATTTTTTACCCAAACGTTTAAAAATAATATTTTTTAGAGCAGTAATCATAACGTGATACTGTGAAACCATGATATTTTTAGCCAAGGTTATCATACTTACAGAATCTTATACCGGCCCATTCCCTGTGCCAGACTAAGTTTAGTGACATTTCTTGTCAACAATGTCTGTGACTGTGACATTTCTTACCTTATTTTTTTCTTACTCCAAGTGCAACTGACACTGTATGGTTGTAAACCTCTACTGCGTGCGCAATCCGGAAGTGCAAGCTGCAAAATGCCTGCGCAGCCTTACCCATAGTGCATAAATATTATCCAGCACTTATTGAACTGTCATTATCGTTTTAGCGAAAAAATATATATCGTGATCAGTGTTTTCTCTAGGATTTTTTCCAGCTGTGGCGGCAGGACTTTTACACAGATGTACCAACTACCAATGGTGTTATTTCAGTGACACATGTTGTGAGCGCAATATTACAAGTCGAGATCGCATTTATGTAATACGAGCATGCGAATCTCTGCTTGCGCGCTGATTTCCTTTGTTCGTGCACAACTTCAAACCCTCAAATATACGCTGCTCAAGTGCAGATTTTCGTGTGCCTTAAATAAACGCTGCTGAAGTGCGATTTAGTTCGGTTATGTGACAAGTACATCTCCAACATTTATTAGATTTGTTAAGAATGTTTATGAATGTCTCCAATAGACTTACAGAGTGGCAATAATTTGTCCTGAAGTAAAGTGAAACAGCTAAAGTAGCTGAACAGTCATGAAGTAAAGTGAAACAGCTATAAACTCCAGCCAGATAAAGTCATTGTATGCAGAGCCATAGACCTTTATCTATACAGTATAATTATGGAAACCGTGTGCATCTTAACTGAAAGCTACGCCATAATTGCTGGCCTCACGCATCACGCACCTGTCAGTCAGTCAGTATGTTACTGTAAAGGGTTAAACAAATAACGCACAGCACTACTATGGTTAAAGAAAAGTTTGCGCTGTTATAATTCACTTACCTTTTAATAAGTTTTGGTGTGATTATAACCTGATATAAAAAAAACAATTACTTAATGTTTTGAATGGGAAGCTGTAATATAGCTGTGGTGGGATGAATTTTGGTGTGGCGCCCCGCCATGGAAGAATGAATGTAGCGGAAACCATGGTGATAATTATTGATATCGAATTATCGCCCAACCCTAATGGAGCTGCTTGTTTCATTGGTGTCTGACCATAAAGCTCTGTATGGTGCATTTAATGTAAGGACTACAAAAATGTCACCAAGAAGCAATTACAGATCAAATAGGATTTGATGGCAAGTTACATTTCACTTAAGTGTCATCTGACACCAGGGAGTGATTTTGCACATTCATTTTTTTGTCATCATTCATATCAGTTTACTTGTGATATTTATCAATGCTGAAAAATGTCTCAAAACACTGATAAGTGTGAGCGACGATCATCCTGGTGTGCACAAGCCTTTAGTGTTTAGGGTCAAATTTAGTTTTACCTTTTAGAACAGTTTTGCATCTGTCTATTTGTGTATTCAAGGAAGAATGAAAATATGGTCATGCGAAGCATGCGATGTGAGGTATTGAAGTGCTCAAGCCAAACACGATTTGAACTTTGATTTGAATTATTATTATTTTATTTTAAATTTTTTTGGAAAAAGCACAGATATCTCTTACCAGACTTGATTCTAACACAAACCCACAGTGATGAGGATACATTTATTACAACTCTTAAGACAAATCCATCTTTTCTGCTGTCTATTTTTGTGTTTATGTAAATTGTGCTAGGTTATATTAGGGAAAAAGGAAAACATTTAAAACTTTCCTGAAGGTTTCTCCTTAGTGATGCACTCCACATAAAAAAAAACAATACACAGAATTGCTGCCTAAGGGCTACATTGTGCCTTTTTTATATAACTTTCTGCATAAAAATGACAGCAAGTGTGAGAATTTAAATCATATTGTCAGTTTTGCACTGCAGTCCTGAAGGAGAACCATCTTATCATTGCACCACTAAGTCGGAACTCGATAGAAGACAAAACGATTAACCTTTTTAATTGTGCAATTTCCAATCTTGTAATGTGCACTTGGCTTTTAATCTGGGAAGTTTCAGGGTTCAGTTGTTTTAACCAACTCTTTAAAAAAATCCATTATGCATTTAAGGAAAACCATGTTGTGGGCATTGATCAAACTATTTGCATGAATGTGCATATTATGAGCCCATCATATGACAGACTAATAAAGAAAATTACATTTGCACAGTAATAAATTGTCCGTGAGACATTGAAGGGTGTGAAATTGATTTGATTATGACTTATTCTGTTACCCAGCAGCAAACAGGGACAGATTAATTTTCTCACATTTTATGTTAGTTGCAAGGCCTGTCACAGTTTCTAAAGTGGGTGTTTTAATGCAGACTTGTCTAACGTGGAGATCTGTTCAGTGAAAGCTAATGTGAGAAACTTCAGTCTGAGAGATTTTTTTCTTCCAGACTGTTTTTGTATTACACTGGCAAAGTTAGATGATAAGGTTACAGATCATAAGAATTGATTTCTTTATCGCATCTACTGCAGAATATGTTTTGTAAAAATTTTTTTTTTTACTGCACTTTTTTGGTTTGTAATCAATCATGATTCGGTAATTACCTCAACTTGCAACTAGCATTTCATTGAAAGTCGCAGATGGCTGTAAATCAGTCAATGCTAGTCGTGCTGTATTTTTGTTTTGTGGTGAAGGAAACACCGTTTTAGATCCTATGGTCAGTTCAGATTATACAGTAGAGAAGACTTTAGCTCTGCTGGACTCTGGAAGTCATACAAATTGCTTTCAAAGATGATTTGTCTAGTCTTTAATTTTTACCATGTATTCACACAGGACTTCAGCGTTAATGCTTGATCGAGGGTGTGTCTGAAGTTTGGGCTGACGCGATCTTCATAGCTGTATCAGCCAATGAAGTTATTCCGCAATCGACTACTGTCTGAGCTGGGGTATTTGCATAAAGTGATCTGATTGGCTGACGCTTCCATTAGCGCTTAAAGTCCCCAACTTCTTCAGCAAGCAATCCTGCTGAAGTGGCAATTCAGTTTGGCAGTGCTTGACGTCACCCATTCAAATTCATGGGAAGCGTTGACGCTGATGTCCCATGTAAATGGGGTGTTAGGATGTTTAAGTCAGACTTGCAACATTTCAAGACCCATTTCCTTCATGTCACCCTTCTGCCATTTTTTTTAAGTAAAGATGTTTTTAAATTCAATAGAGATTAGATTTCTATGTTGACAGTAGGGCTGGGCGATATGGCCTTTTAAAAAAAAAAACTAATTGATACATACAATACATTTATAATAATATAAGTTAAACCATTTTATACAATTACAGTGAAAGTAAACTCATAATTGAGTGCTAAAAAGGGGACCTGTTTCAAGATGATTTATTGGATTTGTTTTTTTTTAATGAACATGCATTCAGATTTTTTTTCACTTCATAAATGACTCTCATTAGGCTAGTGGGTTGCATTTTATTGCTTTTATTTGCGTGGGGTCATTGCATCTGGTAGATTAGTCTAGTAGTGGACTGAACAAGTTTTGTTAGTGTTGATGTTTACAGTCATAAACGTCTTTGCGGCAGGGTCACATAATTTATCGAGAAACAGCAACGTCAGATTCCAACATTAGATTGGTAACAGTTCCTTTCATATGCGCATCTTCTCCTTTAATTAATCCTTATCCATTACTTCTTATTGTGAGAAATACAATGTGTGGCGCACATCTTCAAATGCATTTTTGGTGTTGAATGCATGAATGAGAGCCTGAATTATGCTGTTTTTTTAGTGGGTGTGTTCGTGCGCCCATTTATTTATTTTTTTATTTTCATTACAAAGAGCGCAACATTTCTCCGAATTCTTCCTTGCTCGCTGATGCTGCCATGTTGTTTGTGTGTTTTTATGCCAAATCCGGTGCGAACTACAGGAACCCAGAGGGGAGCGTCCCGTGTAAGGGTGAAAACCGATTTTCATTCAAACAAATCGATCTGAACTTCACACTCGAGTTAATTGATTTATCGTCCAGCTCTAGTTGGCGGGTCTTTTATATACATTTTTTCAATAGATGTTAGAATTGTTTTGTTTTTTTCTTTAATCTGTATTAATTAATTGATTTAAAAGTAAATATAAACATTTAGTCCATCTTTTCTGAGCCACATTATTGCTTTCCTCCGTGTTTGTCCTGTAAACTGTTGCTCCACACACACGTGACAGTAGTGGACATGGAGGTGTTGTGTAATGCCACGTGTTATAGTGGGTCTATTTACACCTTTTGAACTCGAGACTGGAGAGCCAGCTATGACAGAGTAATGTTTCTCCTGTGTGAATGCTCCTGTTTTTCTTTGCAGATATTGAATGAGAGCAGTGGATTTATAAAAGCACAGCTATGCAGACGATCAAGTGCGTCGTTGTCGGTGATGGTGCAGTGGGTAAAACCTGTCTATTAATCTCCTATACAACGAATAAATTCCCCTCTGAATATGTACCAACGGTGAGTACAGCTTTCCAGTTCATTTCGCATTCTCTTACATAAAGTCATGTCTTGACCTGTCCAGTTTTGGTCAAATTTCCTGCCAGATTTCAATGGCTGTAATTCCTTTGTTGTAGGAAAACAATGGTTACATTTATTTGCTTTTCTTCCAGGTCTTTGATAACTATGCAGTTACGGTTATGATTGGTGGTGAGCCGTACACCCTGGGGCTGTTTGACACTGCAGGTACTGTAAAATTATCTCTTTTTAATTAGCTTTCATCATTAAGCTTTAATCGAAATATGTTTGATGGAAGGGAAGTCTTAGGCTTTTAAGTCTGTCTGTATGTGAGGGTGGAGTTCATATGCTGATGGGAAAGAAAAACATTCACCATCGTCATTGTTGTAGAAATTAGACCTCAGGAGCTTTGGAGAATTCCACACATTCCTGTGGAGGGTGGTTGAGCTTGGAACTGGAGGATTTGTGGGACCCAGAGTCTTTAACTGTGCATGTGCATTGGCTAAATGATGTCTATTGGCTATTCTGGCTAGAAATTGCATTCTTAGTTTTAATTTCTGCTTTTGTTTCCATCCCTCTCCAGGTCAGGAAGATTACGATAGATTACGACCCCTGAGTTACCCTCAGACAGATGTCTTCTTAGTCTGTTTCTCAGTTGTTTCACCTTCTTCATTTGAAAACGTCAAAGAAAAGGTGAGCTTAAATCATTACGCCAGCCAGGATGATACATTTTGGTCTCTGCACTTTTTTTTTTTTTTTTTTTTTTGGTGTGTCATGTTTCTGGCTTTACATGCAAAATTATCCCCTGCATTTTTGTCTCTTAAAGGGATAGTTCACTCAATACTGACTGTTATCATTGCTTACTCACCCTTTAGGCATGGGATATATAAGGCCCAGTTTACACTGCCAGTTAAATGTGACCCAATTCCAATTTTTTGCTTATATGTGACAGAGATCGGATCTGTTCTATGACCGTGTAAACATGAAAAAAAACGCCTGCACTAGGATATTCAGAAATCGGTTTCAGGCCTCCTTCATATGTGGAAATAAATCCGATATAAATCGTATATGTGACAGTGCGACTATCATGTAAACAGGCCGATCGGATTCATTGAGCCATTCTGTTTTGCACGTTATTAAACTTGTGGCAGTGTGGTACTTCTCCGTGGTTTAATGACGTAGAAGGAAGAGCGTGTGTGGAGATGCCTACATGGTAAATAACAACAACAACAGAGGAAACATGGAGGAGGATAGTGGTCAGTCGCTACATTTTACTCCCACCAGACTTGAGATCTCTCTCATACCCACAAATTCCTCTGAATGATGGAGAACACCATATATAAACCATAGGTGCAAGCTGCGATTGACCCTTTCCCTCCTCCTCCACCTTTAGTCACAATTAAATACTATAGGATCAATTACTAGGTCCACACTGAATCTGCATGTGCAGAAATCCACAATTTTTTTCAGATGTTTGAGCCCATATTTCTATATAATTATTTACTTGTGTAAATGTGTACATATATTTATTTCAATTTTTATATTAATTTCAGTAATGTTATTGAATAATATGCAAACATTTAGATAAATTATGTACGATGCAATTTGTAAAGTAACATTTTCTATCTTTCAGTGGCTGTATTGTATGAGATGTTCTTTTGGGTACAGATGTAGCTTTTGTTTAGCAAACAAGTGGTTCTAATTATATTTAGTTTTTATTATATTTTGTATTTTTTTATTGTATTGATATTTTATGTGTTTTTAATTTTTATGTGTTAGGATTTAAATTTCTACATACTTAAAATTCTTCTGCATAAATCACCTGATTATTATTAAGGATGCTCCGATCAGGATTTTTGAAGCCAATACCAAGTATCGTGGTGAACGGCCGATACAGAGTATTGATTCTGATGCTTTTAGCTTCATAATGCCTAAAGCACATTTCCTTCTAAGTTTGATACTTAAGTGGAGATCTCTCCTTACCTAGAAGAGTTATTGAAAGATGTTGCATATAATCCCTTAAACACATCTCTTATAACCATTAAGGGTGGACTTGTAATGGTCAGACGTAGGTTTACAGAAAATAATAGATAAAACATGTTTTAAAAAATGGTAAGAAATGACTAATAGTGCAATTTAGAAACGCTGCAAATGATGGAAGAATTCAACATGTCTCAATGAAGAAAAAGTTTGGAGCGTAGGCATTGAGCCATGCGTAGGCATGATGCATAAGAAGTTAAAATGCACACTTTAATACATTACTTACTAAAAGGAAACAGGCCTGTAAACTAATGTTTATTGCAATAACTAGGTCTATATTAGAAAAAGTTATTATTAAATAAGTAAAAAATATAATTTTTTTAAGAGCAGGGATTTTCTTTACTGCACTATTCATTTAACCTAACAAATATAATCCTTAGAACATCACTGTGCCTTTTGCGATCTGTTCTCTTGCTCATTCACTTTCATCGCCATGATTTCCTGGGTATTTTGTCTAATTTGCAGGCGCCATGGCGCCACTATGAAGAGTCCTATTCGGGAGAATCGCGGAGCTTCCGGGAGAGGCTATATGGTTGGATGAGACACTAGATACCGGCGATCGCTCCGCTTGGGGCACAGCAGCTTAAAACACTGGACATACAATCGCTGCAATTGTAACAAAGAGATCATCACTCACATGAGTCGTGCCAATAGACTGTATAAACTGTATATTTAATTTGTGTGATGTGAGCACAGTGATCATTTACCCTGCACATGTTGTAGCACTGCTGATGAGCGCAAGTGCGTCTTCCTCTGTGTAAACTCGTAAACCAACACTTGTGATCGGTTCATGAGATCGGCCAGATTGACGAGTACCAATCGAGTCATAAAATGTGATTATCGGCCGATGCCGATCAATCGGAGCATCCCTAATTTATTATTATTATTATTATTATTATTTCTCTCCCCCCTTCCCAACAAAATTCTGCCCAGAAATAACCAAAATAACAAAAATAAGGTTCACATTCTGTCTGGCCCTGCCAATTACCCAAATTAATTGAGGAAAAAATGGTTTGATCATTTGGATTTTGTTTTTTTTAGTGGGTACCCGAGATCACCCACCACTGTCCAAAGACCCCTTTCCTGCTGGTGGGGACGCAGATTGATCTGAGAGATGATCCTTCTACTATTGAGAAGCTTGCCAAGAACAAACAGAAACCCATCACTCCGGAGACAGCAGAGAAGCTAGCCCGCGATCTGAAGGCTGTCAAATACGTGGAGTGCTCCGCTCTGACGCAGGTTAGTGGGGTCACATTGTATCATAATGTTCATGAACATATATCATCCACATTACAAACAGAAACTGCCTCTCTAGTTGGTCATTTATCCTTCTAGAATGTCTTCAGTTAGACATTCTCCTCTCAGGTTTCAGGCTTTTAAATAACCTTTTGAATAATTCTCTTTGGTTAGAAGTGTACTAATGATATAGTGTTTATGATTTGATGTAGATGATTGTTGAATCAAAGTCTTTAGCAAAAAAAAGTGGAACAAGAAAGTGGTCAAGAGGCTCAGAGACATTGGTGACTTTTTGTTTTTAAAATCATATCAAAGTCTTTTGAGGATTAATCTTTGGTTTGGTTGTATGATCAGAGGTTGATCTGTTATTGACCATCTATACTATTGTCTGTTGATGCGTTTATATTAAGGCTTCGATGTACTATATATTTTTGGTTAGGGGCAAAAAGAAAACAACCTAAATACCTGAGCAGTGGTACTGCTAGCAATCATTCTATATGGCTAAATGGCTAAAATGACTGGTTTCAAGCTCCTGAAATGAACACCAAGCAAACTTTTTGGCCAAATTTTGTTTAAAATTATTTTCTTGAAGTATATCAGGGCCTTTAAAATTCACAGTATGCAAGTCTTGTATAAGTAAGTCTTGCTTTATGGTGTTATTTGTATGATAAAGACAAAATGAAATGGCATATCCAGAGTGTCAGCAGTGTAAACATAGTTTCAGGAGGTGGGATTCAATGCATTTTTACAAGAATTACTATTTAGTTCTTATTAGGGTTGTCACGATACTGGAATTCGGTATCAATCAGAACTGAAATTTCTAGAAACTTCCATTTCCCGCAATCATTTGAGTGCTGTTGAGCACGTTCTTTAACACTGCTGATTTGCCATCGTGTTCACTTGCTCCACAGAAATGACTGTGATTGGCCACGAAGGTCATCAGTTCACCAAACTCTCTGCTGTTTACTAAGTGTAACCACAGATACAGGAACACTGGAGCATTTTAAAGCTGCAAAGATCAGCTGGTTTGTCTATAAGCTGACATACGAGCGATCTGCTGATGAATCGCGGCTTTAAAACACTCCAGTGTCCCTGTATGTGTTTACACTCAGTAAACAGCAATAAGTTTGGTAAACTGATGACCTTCATGGCCAATCACAGTCATTTCTGTTGAGCACGTAAACACAACGGCAAATCAAATGTTCATGGGAAGTGGATGTTTTTAAAATGTCAGCATCGATTAGTACCGAATTCCAGTATCATGACAACCCTAGTTCATATTACGTTAATTTAATGTTGTCTTTATGTTTGACAGAATTGTTTTAATTTTGGTAGGAAAAATAAAGTTGACCGTTTTTGGATCGCAGTAAATGTGAAGTCGGCATCCTAAATTTTGAAGGTTATTTTGTGTTTTTGTTTTTTTTTCTTCAGTTTGTCCCTCCTTTGTATTAATCTCTGTAATTGTTAGTGTATTTAGGCCTGTAGAATTAGCTGCTAGTTTATCTTTCTGTGCAACAAGCTCTTCTACAAGCAGCTTCTCTCTTCGTCACTAGCTGCTGTGCTCTTTTGAAATGTGCTAGTTCCTCTCTATATCTCACCTCTTCTTCTCTCTGTTTCTCTTCTGATTTCTGTAACTGCTAACATTGGTGCTTTATTCTGTTTCCCTTCCCTTCTGTGTTCATAGCGAGGTCTGAAGAATGTATTTGATGAAGCTATCCTAGCTGCCCTCGAACCTCCTGAAACGCAGCGAAAACGGAAGTGCTGTATATTTTAAACCTCTCTCTCTTTCTAACTTCCCACACTTCCCCAGATGTTTGCTGCTTCCTTTAGTTACCTCTTGCTACACAGAAATGACAAGTTTCCTGATCTCTTAAGTGACGTCATAAATATGTATCTTGTTTCACCAATACTAAAGGATTTGCTTTTGCTGGTTTTCTTTTTTAACTTTTTTGTCGTCTTTGGAGACTGCTAAAGTTAAACCCAGCTCCTGGGAGAGATATTTGTCTCCATTTTGCAGATTCTTTTTATTATTTCTATTATGTGCACTGTTTCAAAATAAAACATGTGGAAGTTTACAATGAAGGATTGCATATATAGTTTCTTTGCTTTAAGTGCTGATATGTTGCTTTTAGACTTTGAATCATTTAAAGTCTTCATTTCAATGTTACTGTTATTGCAGAGTAGACCAAGGTAAAATAGTTCAGTACATTGCTGCTCGGTTTATTTGCATTTCTAAGAATCCTCTTTCCTTATGTCAGTGTATTTATTTTGTACTTCAACAGTTGTATCATAAAATTAATTCTAAATTTATTAACGTGTGGCTACAGTTTGCAATTTGGTGCCATTCTTATCCATACAACGTCTTGAGAGTTTAAATGGCTTAATATAATCCTGTGAAAATGATTTGTGCCATTAATAAAGGACAGCTGCAATTGCCATTACTTAATGCGTCTCTCTCGTTAATTATGCATTTGTGGTTTTTGAACCAAACAATGAATGGGGTGTGTATAGTAAGTTTGAACTAGAGCTGCTCGATATCGGAAAACTTACATTGCGATTATTTAGATTTTCTGCAATTTGTATTGCGATATTCCACAAGATTAGAATAGCTCTATTAAGGGTTGGGCGATGTCGACCAATTTGGCATCATACGATGTCTAATGTGAAACATTGCAATGGACGATGGCATTGTCGTCATAGACGGCAGTGAATGAATTATTTATGAATAACAAATTAATTATTTGTAGCCTACTGTTTCAACTACCTGACCCGCATGGTCTTTGTTTTACCCATAACTAGGCCCACATGGAATCTGCGCGTCCAGAATTCCGGAGATTTTCTGCTGATTTTCCGCAGATTTTTAGCCCATCATTAATTCTGTTTATTTACTTGAAGTTAACTATTTACAGTTAATCTAATTGGATTTGCATTTTAAACATTAAATAAAAGTTAAAAAGATATTATTTTTTATTTAACATATTAAGGTTTTAGTTATGATACTCCCAAAATAATTCCGCAGAAATCCGCAGATTTTTACCACAATTCTCAGCAGAAATAGCAAAAAACGTCTGAAGATTCCGTCTGGCCCTACCCATAACTAGGGCCAGACGGAATCTGCGGACGTTTTTTTTGCGTTTTTTTATAGATTTACACACATTTACTCAAGTAAATAAACAGAATTACTGATGGGCTAAAAGCATGCAGATTCCATAGGGCCTACCCATAACCAAATCATAAGTAAATAAACATAAGTTACTCACAAATTACCAGGGACTCTGTCATGAATAGGCACAGTGATCTGTGTCGTTATAATGGTGTCAACAAAGGTTGGTAAAAAAAGTGCACAACCAACGGGAACCAACCAACAGTGTCTGAGGTTTTTGCTAAAATTACTAAGTACAAGCGTGAAGCAGTGCAGTGTTTCCTCTAGGATTTTTTCCAGCTGTGGCGGCAGGCATTTTACAGAGATCTACCAAGTACCTATGATGTTATTTCAATGACAAATGTCGTGAATGCAGTATTACAAGTCGAGATTGCATTTATGTAATACGAGTGTTCAAATCTCTTTGCTTACTCACCGTTTTCCTCCGCTCGTGCACTTGTACGCCCTCAAATACTGTAGCTACGCTGCTCAAGTGCAGATTTTCTTGTGCGCACTCAAATAAACGCTGCTGAAGCACAATTTAGCACATTTATGTAGTACGTCTCCAATATTTATTAGGTTACCTAGGAATATTTATGACTGTCTCCAATAGACCTACAGAGCAGCATTAATGCGTCCTAAAGTAAAATTGAGCGGCTATAAACTCCAGCAAGATAAAGTCTTTGTTTGTTGTATGCAGACCATAGATCTTTATCTATAAATAAAGTATAATTATGGAAACTGTTTATCATAACTGAGAGATATTAGTCGTGTTTGCTGGCCTCACGCATCACACACCTGTCAGTCAGTCAGCATGTCAACTTAAAGGGTTAAACATAACGCACAGCACTACTACGGCTACAGAAAGGTTTGCGCTGTTATAATTCACGTACCTTTTAATACGTTTTGGTGCAATTATAACCCGCTATTAAAAAAAACGACTCAATGTTTTGATTGAGAAGCTGTAATGTCCATGGCGGGATAAATTTTGGTGTGGCGCCCCGCCATGGAAGAATGAATGTAGCGGAAATCTTGCAGTGTACTGACACTGACACGTTACCTAATAGATTCGAAACACAGAAGAGTCATTAAATAGAGACATGAATTAAATATCATGTTTAACAGCTATAGTGAGATGTGATCCAGCAGTACGTCCTTGATAAACTGTCCGACGTGCACTGCTCTCGTGGGTTTTGTGCTCAAAGCACCTGCTGACTGCTGGAGCTCAGACCTGCACATGACAGTGTGTGTGCGCATGTGTGGTCACGTGATGTGCGTTTTCAGAGACATACTGTGGACGGAGGATTGTTCAGAAATACAAGATAAAATGCCAGTGTGGACGTGGATCATTTTCGTTCTAAAATGCCATTTTAAAACTAAAGATGTATTAGTGTAAATGGGGCCTAAGTGTGCATTTTTCGTGAGCGGGTTGCTGCTGCAACGGTGGCGGGGTAAAGGATTGCGATGCCAGCTCAGCATCATGATGTCTATCGGCGATGCACGATGGCATCGTCTATCGACCCAACCCTAAACTCTATTGACGAAAGAAATAATCATTTTAGATTGATTGGGAGGATTTTGTAGGGCAGCACATCTGCATAAACTATTAATAAATAGTTCAAACTAAAATAGTAGAGCTAAAATAATAAAAACTTTACAGCATTTAGACTAAAATAGTAGCGCTAATATAGATAGATAAATATAGTAGAGCAAATATACACAAATGGAGTACAACATTTTGTAACAGAAATGAAATAATCTAATGTACAATAAAGCTGTATAGTCTTCATTGTGTAAATAATTAAATACAATTAATCATTGTTAAAGCTATAAATGTAAAGCCCAAATGCTTTAAACTCACTTAAAATGTTTAGACAGGCCTTAAAACACACACAACTTATACATTTTCATTTATTATGGTTAAACTGTAATGACTCAAATTCTCATCTGTTCTGAACTGTTGTACCTGCTCAACATGAATCCTGATGACTATTGTGGATTCACACATTGCGATATATTGTGCAGCCCTACTTTGTACATGATTTAAACTTAAATTATTTTAGCACAAAGCACAATCCACATCTACCTTCCACAAGCAGTTTTCAAAAAAATCCTTGTCATTATGTCTGACACAGTGGGGTCTTGTCACAGCCTTCGTTTGAGACATGCTAACAGCTCTGGACTGGACAATAACTTCTCAGACAAGTCTTCTGAGAACAATGTCATCAAACAATGTCATACTTATTGTTTCCAAGTGCCCAGCAGTTCCTTCTTGGCCCTAATCTGGGAATGTACACAGAAAAGCCTATTGTACGTGTTTTCCCATGCTTTAGCCGTCGCCTGACTTTGTCAACAAACGAATGTGATCTGAAATTTGACGAAAGAGTGTTTTTTTTTTTTGTTGCTCATTAAGCCCAGGTGAGGGCAGACTTGCAGCACTTCCACACTGCAGGCTTCATACTCTCAAAGTTCATTTGTCTGTCTGTTTATTTCACCCAAAGGCTTGAGTTTGTTTAACCAGCCCTTCACCTCACCAACCCTTCGGTCTCTGAGCCTTGTGTTTGCTTGCACTTCCACTTTCTTGTTTGACACTTTGTGTTGTGCTATAATGCCTGTTCAGCATGGCTGATTTTTGAGTTGATTTAAGTTTACTTATTTCGAAACAAGTAGTTGGAGCTGAAGTATAAAAATGTTATGGAGTTTGCCGAACCAAATTCATATTTAGGTCACTAGAAAACCCACATGCAGTCTTTGTCCACAGAAATGTTGTTAGTCATGTTATTCAACACATCCCACATGTTCAAAATATTCAACACATCCCACGTTCAATTACTTTGGATAATTATATTAGCTTTCAGCTACTAATAGTGTAACTCCATCATGAACCATTTGAAAAGACGTTCTAACATTTTTAAATAAATGTATTGACTTTTTATTAATATTTTATTTATGTATTATTATTTATTTTTATTTATTTTTTAAATAAAGTATAGGGCCTTGACTTTTCATGTAATGTTTATCTTGCACTTTTACTGACTAAATTTAATTTTAGCAGTCAAAAAGCTTGTTGAATTTATATTTGTAAATATAATGAACTTATACAATTATATTTTAGAATTTAGTATTACATATTGTTTTAACATGTAAATCTCTAAAACATCACAATAAATTCATGATTATTATTATTATTAGTTATAATAATACACCCCCCCACAAATCTTTCTTTTAAATTAATAGTTTTAATAGGAAGCTTTACAATATTATATTTGTGCATATATATTAGATTAGTCAGTACTGAAGCAAAATCTGGAGCTTATCTAACAAAATAACTAATAACACCCAAAAACTAGTACAGCCAAATTTATATGTTATAGAAAAATAAGAAATACACATTTAAAAAAAAAGAAAAAAAAAGAGGAAAAAAAAAAAAAAAAAAAGAAAAATGTTGAAATTTTGTAGGTTGTAATTTTTTTTAATATTTTGCTTGAGTTTAATTGTATCATCTTTCAATTTCTAAATATGTTTGGTGACTAAAATATTATTTTAATAAATATATCTGTTTAATAAATCTGTTTTGTTTAAATGCACCAAAATACATTGCCTATATTCACTGAGCAACGGATAAAAATATTCATTTTCAAAATGCTGTGTACTCTGTTATGCTGAGCACTGTATATAGATTATTATTATTATTATTATTATTATTATTATTATTATTATTATTTATAGCTTTAACATTTCTATGTTACATAAAATATAATTGTGCTATCATTGAAATAGGTCTATATTGTATAATTTATTAAAATTAAATCAAACTTTTATTTTCACTGATTATGAAGATGCTTTAAGTTTGTGTATCCGTTTACATTTAATGTAAATTATGATTTTATTTGCCACTAGTGTGACTGTTATGCACCATTTCAAAAGACATTTGGCTAAGGTTTTAAACCATTTTGCATATATATATATATATATATATATATTTTTTTTTTATTATTATTTTTTTAAAATGCACAAATTACATCAACAAATTTAATGTGAGCCTTGTTATAAAAACGTCCTAATTGGTTCTTGTGCTCTTTTCAGCTTACTCCCATTTGGTGTTTTAGGTTCCACTTTGAATGTAGCTTCATGGCATAAACACATCCTACACTTTTTACATTTATTTTATGCTTCTCATTTATTGTTTCTACGATGCTGTTATTATAATTTTTTTGCATTTTCAGATGCCCAAAGTCATTCAAATGTTGCATCTACTGCAGAAATAATTGTATTCCCTACCCACCTATTGATTTAGTTTTCTTTGTCTGTGTGTTGACCCATGTTGAGTGTCCATCTCTCCCCTGCTTTGTGTTCACAGAAAGGCCTAAAGAACGTATTTGATGAGGCGATTTTGGCAGCACTGGAGCCCCCAGAGCCCAAGAAGAAGCGTAAATGTGTGCTGCTATGAGCGTCCACTTTCCCATCTCTCTTCCCCCTTCCCTTCTTTGCTCTGCTAAGGCTGGTTCACAGCTTTACACACTCTAAAAAAAAGCAATGTGTAAAAGAAGTGAGTTTTCAATATTTGCTCTGCAATAAAGATATTAAGACTACCCACCATACACATGCACATATACACACAAACACACACAACCCACATGCCCATTAATATTAAAACCTAGAGGGCCTTTTCTAGTTTTGATTCCAGGGGCTTTACTTCTGTACTTCATGGTGACATTTATTTGAGATGCTGCCTTGGTTTGCAAGCTGAGTTTTGAACATCTTAGTGGGTTTAAGTAACACATACAGTTGTAATGCTTTGCAGGCGATCTCGGTTTCTAAAGTAGATTACAGGTTGTATCAGTTTCCATAGTATGTCGTTCAAAATGGCACTCGAATCACGTGACCTGAAATGACACTTCACTAGCCTAAGGAAAAAAAAGCATAGAATTAATATATTTCCAGAAGTGTTCGCAAGTATGCTGTAATCTCTCTCTCACTGTTGAACATCATCACCTGAAGTGCTTAGAAATAGCTCCTTTTATTCTTTGCCAATTGTCCCATTTGATAGGCATTCAAAACAGTAGCCCTATAAATGGTTGCAGTTGTTTTCTGTGGATAATTGTTTGACTCCTCATGAAAAATTTGGTCTCTCAAGCAGGGAACTTTCTAACAGTGTTAGCAGAACAAGTGGCGTGTTCTAATGCGTTGCTCGGGACCATGGAAGCGTTTGTTTTTTCCAGAACTTGTGATGCATGTAGGTAAGCCTCCAGGTTCCTTTGAATAGGTTATCATTAATGAATAATAATGTAAGCTGACAAACGTTGTTGTAGGCTGCAGTTGTTTTTATTTTACCAAATGTTTCATGTTGTTTCTTTGTGATTTATTTTTGGTTTTTATCTTCATTTTTGTTTATCTCACAAATGTTTATTTCACTGCTTTTGTTTTGGGGCTGGATCCCAGCAATTCTCTGATCCATCTGTGCGTATGTTGATGTTTTTTGTTTTTTTTTGTAAGAAAGTTGTAGTCAAGATAATCTCGCTCTCACAGACTTAAAACCATGAATAGAACCAAGTTTCATACTGTAACACAGGTGGATCAAAGTTGGTTTGATTTCCAGTCTTTCCCCCCTCCCTAGTTTGTTTTTTGTTTTGGTGAAAACCAAATGCTCTGTATGAAGTCTTTCCTTTGTACTGTATATGCATTATTTTGAGAAAAAATATTAAACTTATACCTTAATTGCCTTTATCATGTTCCACTCACTTTCTTAAGGTGCTGCATATGTTACACTGCAGTGAATCGAAATGTTTGAACCATTTTTTCCCTCCTAGCTTCAGCCGGTTTTGAATTTCTTTTGGATTTTGTTCAGTGTGGTTTTTATTTTAAGAGCTGCTGTTGAGTCTTTTCTGCCAGCAGGGTGTGCTGTGTGACCAGGCAGGTAGAAAGCAGCCAGTTTCGCAGCAATCTGAAGGGTTAGTGAGTATTTTGCAGTGTTTGTATGTTAAAATCTTTGCACTTAGCAATAGGATTTTTTTCATAGTAGATGAGGAATGCATAATTATTCATCAGTTGCGTTTGCCCTAACTTAGTGTAGAATAAATGTAAATGCATAAGTATCAAAGGTATAGTCAAATTGCATCATAATATTAACAGCATCGATGGTCCATTTCCACCAAGGTAAGTACCTATAATACTTTATACTACTAAATATACGTTTTACTTTTTTTTTTGTGAAGTTGAATATAAAAGATTTAAAAAATCAACACACACACTCACTGACCACTTTATTAGGTACACCTTACTAGTATTGGGTTGGACCCTCTTTTGCCTTTAGAACTGCCTTAAATCTAAAATATTTTGGTCCATATTGACATGATAGCATCTTGCAGTGGCTGCAGATTTGTCGGCTGCACTTCCATGATGTGAGTCTTTCGTTCAAAAAGGTGCTCTATTTGATTGAGATCTTGTGACTGTGGAGGCCATTTGAGTACAGTGAATACATTGTCATGTTTAAGAAACCAGTCTGAGATTATTTGCGCTTTGACATGGTGCGTTATCCTGCTGGAAGTAGCTATCAGAAGATGGGTACACTGTGCTCATAAAGCAATGGACATGGTCAGCAATACTCAGGTTGGCTATGGCATTAAGTCAGTGCTTAATTGGTACTAATGGGCCAAAAGTGTGCCCCACACCATTACGCCACCACCAGCAACCTGAACTGTTGATACAAGGCAGGATGGATTCATGCTTTTATGGTGCTGACGCCAAATTCTGACCCTACCATCCAAATGTCGCAGCAGAAATGGAGACTCATCAGACCAGGCAACATTTTTTTAAATTTCTATTGTCCAATTTTGGTGAGCCTGTGCAAAATGTAGCCTCAGTTTCCAGTTATTAGCTGACAGGAGTGACACCTGGTGGGGTCTTCTGCTGCTGTAGCCCATCCGCCTCAAGGTTGGATATGTTGTGCGTTTAGAGATGCTCTTCTGCATACCTCGGTTGTAGCGAGTGGTTATTTGATCGACTGCTGCTTTTCTATCAGCTAGAACCAGTCTGGCCATTCTTCTCTGACCTCTGGCATAAACAAGGCATTTGCGCCCACAGATCTGCCACTCACTGGATATTTTCTCTTTTTCGGACCATTCTCTGTAAACCCTAGAGATAGTTGTGCGTGAAAATCCCAGTAGATCAACAACCATGCCATGTTCAAAGTCGCTTAAATCACCTTTCTTCCCCATTTTATTGCCGTTTAAACTGCAGCAGATAGTCTTGACCATGTCTATAGGCCTAAATGCATTGAGTTGCTGCCATGTGATTGGCTGATTAGAAATTTGCGTTAATGAGCAGTTGGACAGATGTACATAATAAAGTGGTTGGTGAATGTATATCTATCGTTCTATTTATCCATTTTAGCTATCCATTCTTCTATCTATCATTTTATCTATCCTTTTCTATATTGTTTTATTTATCTTCTATTTATTGTTTTATCTATATATAAAACGTTCTATCAAATGCTTAAATCACATGTGATAGATTTTTATACTAAAATTTACACCGTATGCACAGATATATTTTGTAAATATGAATTTTTATTATAGATTCTATAAATTGTTTGACAGCACTAAAGGGAGTGCAGAATTATTAGGCAAGTTGTATTTTTGAGGATTAATTTTATTATTGAACAACAACCATGTTCTCAACGAACCCAAAAAACTCATTAATATAGTATAATAATATAAGTAGTTTTTAGTTTGTTTTTAGTTTTAGCTATTTTAGGAGGATCTCTGTGTGTGCAGGTGACTATTACTGTGCATAATTATTAGGCAACTTAACAAAAAAACTAATATATACCCATTTCAATTGTTTATTTTCACCAGTGAAACCAATATAACATCTCAACATTCACAAATATACATTTCTGACATTTAAAACAAAAACAAATCAGTGACCAATATAGCCACCTTTCTTTGTAAGGACACTCAAAAGCCTGCCATCCATGGATTCTGTCAGTGTTTTGATCTGTTCACTATCAACATTGCGTGCAGCAGCAACCACAGCCTCCCAGAGACTGTTCAGAGAGGTGTACTGTTTTCCCTCCTTGTAAATCTCACATTTGATGATGGACCACAGGTTCTCTATGGGGTTCAGATCAGGTGAACAAGGAGGTCATGTCATTAGTTTTTCTTCTTTTAGACCCTTTCTTGCCAGCCACGCTGTGGAGTACTTGGACGCCTGTGATGGAGCATTGTCCTGCATGAAAATCATGTTTTTCTTGAAGGATGCAGACTTCTTCCTGTACCACTGCTTGAAGAAGGTGTCTTCCAGAAACTGGCAGTAGGACTGGGAGTTGAGCTTGACTCCATCCCCAACCCGAAAAGGCCCCACAAGCTCATCTTTGATGATACCAGCCCAAACCAGTACTCCACCTCTACCTTGCTGGCGTCTGAGTTGGACTGGAGCTCTCTTACCGATCCAGCCACGGGCCCATCCATCTGGCCCGTCAAGACTCACTCTCATTTCGTCAGTCCATAAAACCTTAGAAAAAGTCTTGAGATAATTCTTGGCCCAGTCTTGACGTTTCAGCTTGTATGTCTTGTTCAGTGGTGGTCGTTTTTCAGCCTTTCTTACCTTGGCCATGTCTCTGAGTATTGCACACCTTGTGCTTTTGGGCCCTCCAGTGGTGTTGCAGCTCTGAAATATGGCAAAACTGGTGGCATCTTGGCAGCTGCACGCTTGACGTTTCTCTGCTCAAGGGCAGTCATTTTGCTTCTAGGTTTTTCCAAACGCTTCTTGCGATCCTGTTGACTATTTTGAATGAAACGCTTGATTGTTCGATGATCACGCTTCAGAAGCTTGGCAACACTCCATTAAAGGGTGTTAGTTCGCTAAAACAGACATTGTTGGAGAGTAAAGTCATTTATAATGATTCTCTAAGTGCACATGTCTTGAAGCTGGAGAGATGTAATTCAAACCATAATTATAGCATCTTAAAAACCACTTCACCTTTATTTCACAATTTTGAAGATTGCTGTAACTTTTTTTTAGATAAAGACCAGTTTCACACTTCAAAAGATTCCACAAGATACTTTACAGCTGTTATGTTTTACATTGCAGATTACAGGTACGTCTTGTTTGAGTTCTATTTCATATTAATGCATTACAGCATGGATATAAATTTATTTATTTTTGCATCATTGTAATACTTCACAAAGGTCTGCTCCTGTTAACCAAGTAATTTTATATATTGCTCTACTCATAAAATGATGATATGTAAAATATAAGGCAAGGAATCAAGTTCCACGAATTTGGACTCTTGTCTTATTACAGTTTTTCTCAGTGACTTTGGTGCATTTTTCACAATTTACATTTGGACAACAGTTAATGCATTTCTCAAACAGTTAGTACAAACTGTTAAACCTAGTTGATAACCTGCAAAAGTATGTCATTTGTTAAAAATGGATAGCTCATTCCTCAAAAGCAAGTATTCTCTATTTCCACCTGGGGGTGCTCATCCCGAGGCCGTCAGACTATGCAGCACCACTGATGCGATCCAAGACCAGCGACGAGATGACCCCAAGGTTTCATAATCCTGGACCAGGTCGTATCCTGAGCAGCTGCTGTGGTGGTCATGGAAGAGTGGAGAGCATGAGACTGATTCCCATGACGCTCCAAGGACAGACGAGTCTTCGCTGAGTTCAAGTTTTTTCCAGCCTCCGGTGCCTAGACTGAAGCTCTGCACAAGACGTTTGGCCATAGGAGAAATTGTCGTGCCCAACAGGGTGGTTTCTCTCAAGGTTTTTTTTTTTTTTTTTTTTTAATTCTTCAATTTTGCCAATTGGTAAAGTTTTTTTCCTCGCCGCTGTCGCCACTGGCTTGCATGGTTCCGGATCTGTATAGCTGCACATCGATGGAATTGCTCTTTAGTGTTTGGACTCTTAATAGTGATTATTAAACCATTCTGAACTGAGCTGAACTGAACTTAAACACTGAAAACTGAACTGATACTGTTTCAATTTACTATAATCTTCTATGTTAAACTGTTTTGACACAATCTACATTGTACAAGTGCTATAGAAATAAGGGTGAAATGAATTGAGTTGAATATTCACGTCAATGAAAGTGTCAGTGTCATCAAGATGACACCATTGTTTATGAACAAAATAGTCAAATGGCTTTGTCTTGTTTTTAGTATGACAGTTTACTCTGTACATTGTTTTAGTGACACTTCCTGTAATGCTCAAGACAGCGCTATATACTATATGTACAGCCATTTGAAAACAACAGTAAAGTTAGAGGTATCTGAGTACAAGACATATATGTCTAAGAATAAGTATAATGTATAAGAATATATGTTTCAGATGTTTAAGTAAAATGAGGACTATTAGTTTAATATGGAATGACTATTCAGCATTCACAAGTTTAGTTAACTTTGACTGACATGACATAGGCAAATAATAATGTTTTAAAACAGCAGAGAGTTGTATGAAAGCAATTGATGCATGTCCAAAAGCATTCGCAATTTGCTGGAAGGAATGAGAAACTGCTACTATTATGTGCACAAATGACTAATTGTTTTGAGAAATGCATTAACTGTTGTGCAAATGTAAAGAGTGTTGTGAGAAATGCACCGAAGCGACTGAGAAAAACTAATTCCTAATAATTTTTTTTTTATTGTTTACATTATCAGTAAATACCAGCATTTTAGCAGAAGTCTTTTTCCACTGGAGATTTATAAGTGACACTGGTGTGGATGAGTTGACATTCCTTGAGTGTTTTAGGTGATGGCTGTCAGTGTACACTTGTGTTAAACAGTCAGAGAAAAGCATTAATTATGAGGTGAGGAGTGGCAGGTATTCATTGGTTAAGTTGCTGTGGGTCTCCACCTGCAGGCCTTCACTCATTATCAGCATCGTTATCAGTGTGCAGGTTGAACTTACTGACATCTGTGGCAGAACGCTGATGCAGATGATGACTGCTGTGAAAACATCACCAGCTGTGCTGCCGTCATCGGGACAGTTCCACCAGAAGCTGTCAAGTAGCTGAAAAATGACCTGGACACGCCAGAAATCAAAAGTACGAACTAAGATTTCATTTTTGATATTATTACTACAATTAAGTGCTTGGAAATGTGAATTGTATTGGTTTTTTAAATTTATATTTTTAATAAATATGAAATGGGTACTAATTAAATCAAATAATTAGTTTTTGCCTTAATTTTTTTTTGTTATTGATTCAGTCATTATTTTATTTATTAAAAAAAAATTGTGTAAAGACATAATTTTTTATTCCAGTTAAGTATATTTCCCTGTTTTAATTTTACAATTTTAATAAAAAAATTTATAAAAACAGTGCTGGGCAAAAATAAATCGCAGTCCAAAATAAAAGTTTGAGAGTTGTTTTCACATAACATATGTATGGGTAGCCTACTGTGTATATTTATTATGTGTATATATAAATGCACACATGCAAGAATATATTTGAAAATGTTTGTATTTAGTTATGTAACAATTGTTTTGTATAGCTTTGTTTCAATCCCATTAATATTATAAATAAATGTTAAAACAAACTTTCATTTTGGATGCCATTAATCACGATTAATGTATATAAATTGTAATGTAGTGACCATTATGGTATTGTACTGCCTTTACAATAATAATAATAATAATAAAAAAAATTTGTAATGACTTTTGAAACCTCAAATCACGTTAGGAGGAAAAGCAGAAATAATCGACCTAATTTGTGCTAAACTATAATGTACACAACCTGACAAAAGTCTTGTCACCTATCCAAGTTTTAGGAACAACAAATAATAACTTCTAGTTGATCATTTGGTACCAGAAGTGGCTTATATAAAAGTACCTTCATTTTTAATGATTAAATGACGACAGTAAGGTCTGACTACAGTATAGAATATTACAGTGTATAGAATATAAAGTCATGATGCAGTGAAAAAAGAGTTAATATTCTTGTGTATGACTCCCAAGAGCTTGGAGGACTGCATCCATACATCTCTGCAATGACTCAAATAACTTATTAATAAAGTCATCTGGAATGGCAAAGAGAGTGTTCTTGCAGGACTCCCAGAGTTCATCAAGATTCTTTGCATTCATCTTCAACACCTCCATCTTACCCCAGACATGCTCAATAATGTTTGTGTCTGGTGACTGGGCTGTTCAATCCTGTAGCACCTTGACTTTCTTTGCTTTCAGGAGGTTGAAGTATGAGGAGCGCTATCCTGCTGAAGAATTTGCCCTCTCCTGTGGTTTGTAATGTAATACGCAGCACAAATGTCTTGATTCCTCAGGCTGTTGATGTTGCCATCTACTCTGCAGATGTCTTGAACGCTTTCATACTGAATGTAAGTCCAAACCATGATTTTTCCTTCACCAAACTTGACTGATTTCTGTGAGAATCTTGGGTCCATGCGGGTTCAAATAGGTCTTCAGCAGTATTTGTGATGATTGGGATGCAGTTCAACAAATGATTCATCAGAAAATCGACCTTCTGCCACTTTTCCAAATGATCAGCTAGAAGTCAAGTTATTATTTGTTATCCCATACACTCTCGCATTTACACACGCTCATACACTACAGCCAATTTAGTTAATCCAATTCACCTTTTGCACATGTCTTTGGACTGTGAGGGAAACCGGAGCACCCGGAGGAAATCCACGCCAACAAGGGGAGAACATACAAACTCCACACAGAAATGCCAACTGGCCCAATTTTTTCATTTACAAAAGCAATTTGACACTTTATATGCAATTATGGTGCTTATTATATATATAAATTCACATTTGTTCTTTTAATTAGATGCAAACTCTAAAGTAGAGAGTACAGATCAATTTTATTTTGTGCCTAATAAAAAATTTCACACTGTAAATGTACCAAAAGAAAATAATTATACTTTCTTCAGATCACTAGTTTGTCCTCCTTATTTATTTATTTCCCAGATTCTAATTTCATATATACAAATTCTAGAAGACTTAAATCCCCTTAGACCCTCAAACCATAGTTTCCAGGCGTTTGTACTCATTGACTTCTGCGTGTGAATCCTCAGAGGTGTGTTTTGGAGGTCATTGTGACGCTATGCAGGTCTACCCCATCACTTCACGCTCTGCACTCAGCATTTACAGTTGGATGCTTGTGAAATGTTCAACTTTTATCTTGCCAATAGTGGTGATTTGTCATCTGGGCAGGACTTCATCAGATTGTCCAAGCCGTCCAGTCCTCTTGGATCCCTCCTGTCCTAAACGCTGATTCCCATCCAAAGCAAACACTCTACGTTTGACGTTCGTTCATTGCTTTTGCCATGCTCTTCTTGGAGTGTGTTATGATATCTGCTGCAAAATGGCATTTCTCTTCATCATGCTTGAAAGCTGCAAGACTCATGTAAGAATTAGAGTCAGAAAGAGCTTTACTGCAAGGTATGTTCACGCTTTTGAGGAATTTGATTTTATGACAGATTTTTTTTTACAGTGCAACAGAATCACAGAGACAGGACAAAAACATGAAATTTATTTTAAAAATAGAAGTAGTGAATGCAAATATGCAAATTAACAAGTGTATGTACAGGTATATTACTATATAAAACGTTATATGTGCAGATTGGCATGTAAAATATGTTGTTAAATAAATAAGTGTATAAAAAGTAGTGATGTTTGTTTCTCAATCACTATCATAAGGTGATCATGAGATGGATTTCCTGAGAGAAGAAACTCTGTGTAGGGCTGTTTTGGTGCACAGTGCTCTGTAGCGTAAAAGTAGAAGGTAAAAGTTCAGAGGCGGTGTGCTGGGTGTGAGGGGTCCAGAGTGACTTTGGCAGCCCTTCTGGATAAGTACAGTTCTTGGAGAGTAGGGAGGGTTGTACCAGTGATTCGCTCAACAGTTCGAACTATCCGACGTAGTTATTGGAGGCAAAGAGCTTAGAATCACCAAGAGGCGACACTCGATAGAACGTTCCATACCAACAGCAGCGCCCAGCAACAGCCCTGCGATTCCGCCATTTTGGAGTGAATGCAATCAGCCATCTATTGGTAAAGTCTAGATTGGATATGCGGCCAGCCGGAAGTGCGATTATGCACATTAATATAGCGGATTTTTTTATGACACTCTATAACAATAATTTATATTTTACAGTGCTGTGACGGTTGGGTTTAGGGTTGAGGTGGGGGTAGACGGTTGAGGTGGGGGTAGACGATAATATAATACAATAAAATGGAAATTTAATAAATAATAATTCTCTTTAACTTCCGGCCGCAAACGTATCTTTTCTAGCAACAACCCCATCCATTGGATGTTATTGCTGTCGTGATGACATTTATTTATTTTAAAAGCACATTAAAGCTGAAAGACGCCAATACAACACTTACAATCAAAGACTGGTGATTATCAGCACTTTTAATAGTTAATTTTACAGACTTGTTTAATATATTTTAACCATATTTGTTTTCATGAAACAGTCACTTTTAGGTGAAATGACTTTAATTTCATAGTTTACGCACTGGCATAACACAAATTAATACTGACATGTTAAGTTAAATTAACATGACTTTAAAATTTGTTGATAACAGATTGACAGTACCTTTTGTTGCTGTATGTTATAGTATATAGTATTTTCTTCCAGTGTTGTCTTTTAAAGAAAGACTAAGAATGCTTTTATGTAAAAAGACATTTCTCCAAAATGGTTGAATTCTGACACATAAATTAATCTTTATTTATAATTTTTAATGCTTTTATTAAAAATCATGGAGGCTATACAAACTCCTAGATAAAGTAGTTTTTGTTGTAGGGTATACGCATTTTTGCATCACCCTAATTTGAGTAAAGCTAAAAACTAAAATAGTAGTCTTAGTTATTATTTCACCAGATATAGTATCTTGTCTTGTCAACATTTTGGAAATGGTCGGTTTTCATTAAGATATTGTTTAAAATTGTACTTTTCAAGGGTGGTGTACTCATTTATGCTGAGAGCCTCCCTTTGAATTTTTTTTCTTTCTTTTTTAAATGTTTCCCAAGTGATGTTTAACAGAGCAAGGAAATTTTCACAGTATGTCTGATAATACTTTTTTTTTTCTGGAGAAAGTCTTTTTTTCTGGAGAAAGTCTGTTTTATTTCGGTTAGAATAAAAGCAGTTTAAATTTTTCATGAACCATTTTAAGGTCAAAATTATTAGCCCCTTTAAGCTCTATATTTTTTTTATCACAGTCTACAGAACAAACCATCATTATACAATAGCTTGCCTAATTACTCTAACCTACCTAGTTAACCTAATTGACCTAGTTAAGCCTTTAAATGTCACGTCACTTTAAGCTGTATAGAAGACTAAAAACCTATCTTTTTAGTAAAGCATAGACTCAGTGCATCACTTAGCATGACGCATGATTGTGCCCCACACAGGTTTTTTTTTTTTTGCATCTTGTTTATATACACTATGAACAGCAGCTACGCTAATTATTCTCTATTTCCACCTGGGTGTACTCATCCCGAGGCCCTCAGACTATACTTCAGTGTTTGGACTCTCAGTAGTGATTATTAACCCACACTGAACTGAACTAAACTGAACTGAACTGATCTGAAACTCTGAAAATCGAACTGATATTGTTTACTATAATCTTGAATGTGAAGCTTCTTTGACACAATCTACATTGTATAAGTGCTATACAAATAAAGGTGAATTGAATTGAAAAGAAGTGTCTTGAAATATATTTAGTAAATATCATCATGGCAGAAAAAAAATAAATCAGTTGTTAGAGATGAGTTATTAAAACTATTATGTTTAGAAATGTGTTGAAAGAAATCTTCTCTCCGTTAAACAGAAGGTCAGATTTGGTAGCTGAGCTAAACCAGACAGTTACTGGAGTAATTCAGTAATTACAAGAGGAGTAATTCAATGATGAAAGTGGTTTGAGTCATGGCTGGGTCAGTTGGCATTTCTGTGTGGAGTTTGCATGTTCTCCCTGTGTTGGCGTGGGTTTCCTCCGGGTGCTCCGGTTTCCCCCACAGTCTAAACACATGCGCTATAGGGGAATTAAATAAACTAAATTGGCTGTAGTATATGAGTGTGTGTATTGATGTTTCCCACTACTGGGTTGCAGTTGGAAGGGCATCCACTGTTTAAAACATATGCTGGATAGGTTGGCGGTATATTCCACTTTGGTGACCCCTGATAAATAAGGGACTAA
Source organism: Danio tinwini (assembly GCA_903798205.1). Taxonomy (NCBI): domain Eukaryota; kingdom Metazoa; phylum Chordata; class Actinopteri; order Cypriniformes; family Danionidae; genus Danio; species Danio tinwini. The sequence continues at coordinate 7,257,016 of CAIGQZ010010775.1, forward strand.
GCTAAAGGAAAATTAATGAATGCACTACTTATGCACTATTTTACATAATTTTTACATAATGAATGATATAATTAGTCTAAGTAAGTGATTTTTGGATGCTCCTAATGTCTTTCAATGATAGTGTTGTCAATGAGGTGTTAAGTGTTAGTCCTCATGGTGAGAGATGAATCCGCAGATAAGCCAACAGGGCGCTTTGCTGAAGTCTCAAATGTGGCTGTCAAAGCCAAACGCGTTTGGGATGTGTTGAGAGGTTAGGCCATGGACTGCGACTGCTGTGAGCATTGAAATATTACCCTGTCTTAAATCAAAAACCCACATCCCTTCACTCTGCCGCTACCCTTTGGCCATTTGTAACGTGGCAACAAGCAGAGCTTAAAGGGATAGTTCACTGAAAAATGAAAGTTGACTCATTATTCCCCCCCCCCCCCCTCAAGTGTTTCCAAAACATATGAGTTTCTTCTGATTAACGCTAAAAGAAAGATGGCAACCTGTATCAAATAGCGGTGTGCAGGAATTACTCTTATTACTAAGCCATACTTGCATGCTACTTCAGACCAAATATTCAGAGTAGCATGGTAAACAATAAGAGGAGCAGGTTTCACAGTCACTGTTTAAAAGTGAACCAATGTGAAAATAAAACCAACTTCACCTCAGTAAAGCAGGCTAGGCGAAATAGCGTTATTTACTGATATCTTGTTGTTAAACTAAATAAAAATCTACATCATCGATGCTGTAAAAGATGCCTTATGAAACTGAAAACATCAATCTTTTGCTGGAAGATGTCAGTGCAACAACACTAAATTTGTAACACAACACAATCTACATAAGCTGTGCTTCAGGATTTTACTACGTTTTGATTCCGCATGTGAACGCATGGCGTGCACGTGTCAGAACTATGGTAACTATCGGCTTGACAATATTTAATTGGATGACCATTTTTTAGTCTTATGCCTTACCCAGAATATAAAAATACCAGTGGTGGGCCGTAATCGGCGTTAAAACGAGAATCTTAT
>CAIGQZ010010775.1:7267628-7288952 GCA_903798205.1 Danio tinwini
TGGGTTGGGGAAGGTGTAGACATTAATAACTGTGAGGGTTGGGGAAGCTGTAGACGTTAGTAACTGTGAGGGATGGGTTTAGGTTTGGGGAAGGTGTAGTTGTTAATAACTGTGAGGGTTTGGTTTAGTGTTTGGGTTAATTATTATTATTAATGGTAATAGTAATAAAAGCAATAATGCATGGAGTAATAATTTAATTTGAAACTACATACAAAAAGAAAGCAATGTAAATCTGTACAACAGGTTATTTCTAAAAAGTTAAATTTTTTAGGGGGGAGTTTATTGGCGTACATGTGAAGTATGTATTTCAGCACAATATGGCGGTGAACAAAAGCAGTTGTGTTTAATACCTCAATATCTCCACTTCCACAAACACAGGATCTGCTGGATATTATGAGGATTTCTCCAAGGAAATGCCTCCTGCTGTAATATCCCGGTGCACAATAAAAGACGAACCCTTCTCTTCAAACCACCTCTTCCTGTCTCTTATTACTAACAGACATACGCATGAAGGAGGAATATGGAGGCAGACTTTACTCTTAGAAACAAAACTTCTGTATTGAACTTTTGCAGGTCCAGTGAAATTATAATAATGTTTTTTTTAGATTTTAGTATCAGTATAATTTTTAGGATATCTATAGCTAGTGTGGCAAATGACAAAATTAGCAATTAGAAGATATAAAGCTGATATAAACATGTAAAGCTTGCAGTTTGTCACTTCAACTATCCAAAGGATCAACGGTTTTATTCACATCACCTCATACTTCAGTTTTTCATCAAATCTTGACCAAATGCTCTCTAGTATCTGATATGCCCCGCCCCCTTCAAGGCGCTTCACACTCAACCACCTTTCACTTAGACGAATTACCAACCAATGGCACACATGATGTCACACGGGTCCCCGGTTGCAAAAAAAGACAATAGCAATAGCAAAAGTGTTGCGTTGTGTGGTAGGATGCCAAATTCGAAAGTGTTTAGATTAACCACACAGCAATAGCGTTAGCTGCAACACATTGTTTTTACGTGGCCAGGTAAAATTTTCTGACAACCTTTATGGCTCTCTATTACATTAAAAATAAGATATTTGAGGTCAAAATTAAACAAAAAATAATTATATGGTTATTAGACATGCATTTTTGTGTTGTCAATATGCTCATGTTTATATATATATATGCCATTAGTTGTGTGTGCAACCTATGTATATTTTTAACCACCTTCGAGAAAAATGAGGGTCGCAAGTCACTGACGTTTGTTATTTTAGGGGACGCGGGCTGAAAAGGAACCCCTGAATTACCTTACCTTTAGAAATTGTTAAATACAATACCAATACAATTCATAATGTTTTAGTTTACTTAGTGTCTATTTTGTACAATTTCATTCATACATTTTAGTATGGTTTGCTCCTCCCCCAAAAGGAAGTTGGATTTAGGGGTGGGGTTTGGTGCCACGCCTCCTTTTAAAAATCTGATGCGGCACAGTGGCTCAGTGGTTAGCACTGTCACCTTGTAGCAAGAAGGTCGCTGGTTCAAGTCCCAGCTGTGCCAGTTGGCATTTCTGTGTGGAGTTTGCATGTTCTCCCCGTGCTGGTGTGGGTTTCCTCCGGATGCTCCGATTTCCCTCACAGTCCGAACGCATGCGCTACAGGTGAATTGAATAAACTAAACTGGCCGTTGTGTATGAGCGTGTGTGTGAATGTGAGAGTGTATGGGTGTTTCCCAGTACTGGGTTGCAGCTGGAAAGGCATCCACTGTGTAAAACATATGCTGGAATTGTTGGTGGTTCATTCCACTGTGGCGACCACTGATAAATAAAGCACTGAGCCGAAGGAAAATTAATGAATGAGTCATTTTTCTATATGTGATATATAAAATAGTTATGCTTCCTCATGAAATCGGGCTGGAATTGCAAGTTCTCAAAAAATTTCATGTTTAAACATGCAAATGAGGCTTTATTTAATAATAAAAGATTAGCCTATAAATAATCTATAATAATATAGATTTCTACCACAAAACAGAACACAGCAGATTGGAGAAGGTCAGCTTCATAACTGACTGGAAAAAATAATATTTGCTGGTGTTTTTGCAGAATAAAATGTTAAAATAAACAGACATATTAGGCTATTCGTAAAATATTCCTCTTTTAAAAACCTTCAGAATATGGATGAAAAAGGTTTCGTGTGTATATGAGTTGATTAAAGTGCTACCAAATATGTTTACAAGTGTATTTTAAAAGTCTTCTTGTCTTAAATTAAATACAAATAAGGCCAAAGAAATGATTGTTGATTTTAGCAAACACCCACCACAAGTTGTGCCAGTGATCATACAAGAGTCCGCAATTGAGATTGTTTCATCATATTGGTACCTGGGTGTATATCTAAATAACAAGCTTGAATGGTCTGAAAATATAATTCAGATGTTTAAGAAAGGCCAGAGTCGCATTCATTTGTTAAGACGACTGAGGTCCTTTGGTGTGTGTCAGACACTGTTAACTTTTTATGATTCTGTGGTGTCTCCTGTAATTCTGTATGCTGTAACCTGCTGGGGGCTGTTGGAGAAGGAGAAAAACAAATTAAACAAGCTTATAAAAAGGGCAGGTTCTGTTGTGGGGTGTGTACTACTCACTATAGAAGACATTGCACATGACCGAATGCTGGACAAATTTGTCAGTATGATGAACCACGCTCGTCATCCCCTTTTTGATACAGTCCAACTCTTTTTGTGCAAGATTAATTCAACCCTGGTGTTACAGAGAAAGATACAGGAAATCATTTTTACCAACAGTGATCAGATTGTATAACCAAAATCATACCAGATGATTTGTGCTGAACTGTATTAGTATTAGATATGGACAAGTGTCTGCTCGTTGTTTTTGGAACTAAGGTGTGCAGTATGACTGTAATTTTATTATTGTCGTTTTTATGTATATGTAGGCGACACAGTGGCGCAGTAGGTAGTGCTGTCGCCTCACAGCAAGAGCGTTGCAGGTTCGAACCTCGGCTGGGCTGGGTTAGTTGGCGTTTCTGTGTGGAGTTTGAATGTTCTCCCTCCGTTCGCGTGGGTTTCCTCCGGGTGCTCTGGTTTCCCTCACAGTCCAAAGACATGCGGTACAGGTGAATTGGGTAGGCTAAATTGTCCATAGTGAATGAGTGTGTGGATGTTTCCCAGAGATGGGTTGCGGCTGGAAGGGCATCCGCTGCGTAAAATCGTGCTGGCGGTTCATTCCGCTGTGGCGATCCCGGATTAACAAAGGGACTAAGCCGACAAGAAAATGAATGAATGAATGAATGAATGTATATGTAACTTATTTGATCTATTTTAGTACGGAAAGCTCTGCTGTGACGTGAATTTCCTTTTGGGGATTAATAAAGTCAAACAAACAAACAATAAAAGAAAAAAGGCTGCTCCCTCATTCCCTCATCCAAAAATAAGTATCAAAATTGACAGGTGCATGAAAAAATGCTTGTGTATCGGCTTAAACATACCACGAAAAGTTCAAATGTATTATTATTGTTGTTTGTTTTTACATACTGAAAATGTTTTACACACCATGAAAAGGTTATGTTTTTTTTTTTTTTTTTTACTAAAATGTTCTTTGGGGGAAACCAATTTTCTTTTTCTGTTGCATTGAAAAGTAAAACTTTTAAGACTATTCAAGTTTATAAAACAATATAGCGTGGTTTTCAAATTTAAATGTGCAAGCTCTCGCAGTTTTCCAGTGTTTGAAAAGAGCCAGAGGTGGTCTGATGACATATGCAATGTAAATTACTCATAAAACTTGTCAGAAGTGAACGGGAGGGTGTAATCTATACCCATCTCACTGTAATGACGGCTAAAAAGGTAGACCGTGATCGGGTAGACAGTAGTAACCTACAGCAAGGGTGGTGAAACAGAACTGGGTTGTTGTTTTTTTGCATTAGAGTAGAGTTATATTTTTCAATATAAGTAATATGAAGAATCTGCAACATGAAGTATTGCAAAAATATATACATTTGAAGTCAGAATTATTAAATATATATTTTTTCTTTTTTTAAATTTTCCCAAATGATGTTGAACAGAGCTAGAAAATTTTCACAGTATGTCTGATAATATTTTTTCTTCTGGAGAAAGTCTTATTTCTTTTATTTCAGCTAGAATAAAAGCAGTTTTAATTTTTTTAAGAACCATTTTAAGGATAAAATTATTAGCCCCTTCGATAGTCTACAGAACAAACCATCATTATACAATAACTTGCCTAATTATCTTAACCTGCCTACTTAATTAGCCTAGTTAAGCCTTTAAATATCACTTTAAGCTGTATAGAAGTGTCTTGAAAAAATCTAGTAAAATATTATGTACTGTGCGATTAGTGAAAGGATGATCACGTGCACTCATTTAACGTTAGGCCCAGTAAAAATCTGTTCAAAGAATGGTTAAAGCGAAAGCGGCAACCGCTGCTGCATACAAAATATCTGGAGATCTATTGAAAGCAGCAGGACTGTGGGTGCACGAGCACCGTTTTTTCCAATCTATTTCCAAGAGAAATGATCGCACCAGTTGTGTTTCCAGGCACGGTTGTTTTGCACAAGGAAACGGGAGCTTTTAAGCACTGGCGTGCATCACATCAGCTTTGCCTTGCTCACAACATCAGTGAGGAAAGATCGCTTCTCTCACTGCGTGCGTGATCATCCTCTCATTCAGGATTCACTTGCTTTCTTTTGCTTGCTATCAATCGTGCTGCTTTTCGGTTGTAAGATCACATTTGCACGCGTATTGACAAACAGTCTTAAACAAAAATTCTAATCTTCAGGGACCATGCAGCTCTGGCAATAAAAAAATAAATAAATCCACCAGCCAAGGTGGCTAGTGGGGGTGTCTGTCTAACTCACCACAGCTGAAATCACCCTGCATTTGGCGGGTGTTAATGTCAAGCCCTGAGTGTATTAGAACAATTTAAAAAAAGATAATGTGATGCTAAAAACTAAGGAATGATAAGCTACTGCACTGAAAAAAATAATCATTGGATTTACCACATTTTTTTAGGTGGTTGCCAACTTTTTTAATTGGCAGAATTTATACAAACAAAAATATAGTAATGTTCAACTTAATTTATTTGTTTAAATTCAGCCCATAGAAATTGTTTGCAAACACTTGCCTTAAAGAAATGAGTAAATCCAATTAAACTTTTTTTTTTGTAGGTGAAAATTTAGGTTTGTTATCAAAATATACACTCAAAAATAATGTTTTATGTTTGTTGAAACTACTTATTTAAAATGAGCTGAAACAACACAATTCTTAAGGTTTTTTTTCTGAGAACTTAATTGTTTTATGTTCAATTCACTTAAATTTGTAAAAACTAATAAGCTAACTTTTCCCAGTACTGGGTTGCAGCTGGAAGGGCATCCGCTGTGTAAAACATATTCTGGATAAGTTGGCGGTTCATTCTGCTGTGGCGACCCCTGATTAATAAAAGGCGAAAAAAAATGAATAAATGATAATAAGCTAACTTAATTCCTTCATGTTGTTGCTTTTTTACAGTGTATGAATTCTATTTTAAATATATGAAAATGAAAGTTATTTGATTGTAGTATATTTTCACAATATTGTAGATCAACTAAATGCTGTCTATGTGGGCATGAATACTCCATGATTTGGGAATATTGACTTTAATATGTAATAAATAAAAAATGTGGTACCTAATAAAAAAGCTATTGGGCAATATGTCAGCAAAGTGGTGCTCATGAAAGTCATCTCTGGGGCTGCTTTGTTGCAGCACCAAACCACATTTATGCACGTCTGACATCCTTCATTCCTGCCATTATTCCATGAATAGTTTCTATAAATATTTATTGTTCTTGCCATTAAGGCATGACACTCTGTGTTCAGCCGGTGTCGCTGGGCAGCTGCAGGACTGGTAGACTGGCACTGCCCTGCTCCATCACACCCTGAAGATGAATAATATGTGGACAGATAGCTCTTTTTTTGTATTTTAATCTTACACTGTAAAACCCAAAAAGTTAAGGTAACTCAAATCATTTGAGGAAACCGAATAAAACAATCCATTTAAGTTCAAAAACTAATCCTAATGAGTACTGAACTTAATCTGTTTGAGTAAACAAAGCAATTTGAGCACAGTAAAAGCCACTGATGAAGAGAACTCAAACTAACTGAGTATTGTAAAACCCAATGAGTTAAAGGAACTCAAACCGTTTGAGGAAACTGATTACTACAAACCATTTGAGTTAAAAACGAATCTATATGAGTACTGTGAACTTACTCCATTTAAGTTGAAGTAATGAGGTCTTTAATTAACCCATTACCTTCAACACTGAGTTCAAAACTCTTTATTAAATGAGTAGACTTAACTTTCAGTACATTTTGAGTTAACTACACTCATTTCACTTAATAAAGTTGACTCTTAGATTTTACAGTGTATTTTTGTGGTAGTAGGTTGGGTTAACCTTTTATGATGACCATGCAGACTACTGTTCAAATGTTTGGCGTCAATTTCATTATAGTTCTTTTTCTTTTCGGCTTAGTTCCTTTATTAATCAGGGGTCGCCACAGCGGAATGAACCACCAAAGGATGTTTTTAATTTATTCAATTGAAGCAGAGTCAGTCCAGTTTTCAGAGTTGAAGTTCAGTCTAGTTCAGTTCAGTGTGGTTTAATTTTCACAGCTGAAAGTCCAAACACTGAAGAGCAAATCCATCGATGCTCAGCAAAGGCGATGCAAGCAAAGTAATCATAACAATAATCATTTCTTCTCCTTTTTTCTTTCTTTTTCTTGTTTATAAGCATTGTTACACATATGGGGTTTTATTAGTGCCCCAAAATGGAAAAAAAATGTAAACAATTTAATGAAATTGTGTAATATATTATTATACTATTGAAGTGAGAAGCTTTTATCAAAGTTGAAGCACCCTTTCTCGTCTTTTTACAATTACAAATATAAAATAGATATAATTGCATAAACGTTGTGTATATTTATTATTTCTTTAACAAAATTATATATTAAATATATTTCTATAGTTTTTGTGTGGTTTGCATTGATCATGAAGGGCCAGCCTGTACACCAGCCAGTGACCTCTCCCCCTGCAGCTTCCCTACGATGAACGTCCAGCGTTCTCTTGCGCCTAGAAATAAAGGTACGCGAGCTGTCACTTGGGTTGTACCTTTTCAAAAGGTACACATTTGTACTTGAAGGGTCCTTATTAGGACCTAAAATGCATATATTAGTACCTTAAAATTTTTAAGAGGACCACTTTAGTACTTTTTTGGTACTAAACTTTGAAGTATTAATATGGACCTTTAGGGTACAAATTTGTACCTTTTGAAAAGGTACCACCGCAGTGACAGCTCGCGTACCTTTATTTTTGAGAGTGTAGACTGCAGCTCTGTACAAGAAGTTTGGCCAGAGGAGAAATGGTCGTGCTCAATTGAGCCTAGTTTCTCAAGTTTTTTTTTTTTTCCTTCATTTCCGTCAATTGGTGAAGTTTGCTCCTCGCCGCTGTCGCCACTGGCTTGCATAGTTCGGGACTTGTGGAGCTGCGCATCGCTCTTTAGTGTTTGAACTCTCAGCTGTGAAAATTAAACCACACTGAACTAAACTGAACTTCAACTCTGAAAACTGGACTGATACTGTTTTAATGTACTATAATCTTCTATGTTAAGCTGCTTTGACACAGTCTACATTGTAAAAACGCTATAAATATGAACTGAATTAAATTGGTTCATGTGTAAATTAGACATCTAAAAAATGGGTTGCTAAATGCAATAAAACCATTCATTTATTAATTTTCTTTTTGGCTCAGTCCCTTTATTGATCCAGCATCGCCACAGCGGAATGAACCGCCAACTTATCCAGCATATGTTTTTACACAGCGGATGCCCTTCCAGCTGCAACCCATCTCTGGGAAACATCCATACACACTCATACACTACAAACAATTTAGCCTACCCAATTCACCTGTACTGCATGTTTTTGGACTGTGGGGGAAACCCACGCGAACGCAAAGAGAACATGCAAACTCCACACAGAAACGCCAACTGACCCAGCCGAGGCTCGAACCAGTGATCTTTTTGCTGTGAGGCGACAGCACTACACACTGCGCCACTGTGTCGTCGCAGTAAAACCAAACATTTACAATATTTTTATGTTCATTCAGTCAGAAGAAGTTGCTGATCAGATACAATTTGTATATTTTTTAGTGGTGGGCCGTTGCAACGGGCTGCGTTAATGCGAGACTCATATCGGGCAATAAGAAGTATCGCCGTTAATCTATTCTCAAAGTTGGGTTGGGAGCTGGGTCTATTCCACGCAAGCTATGGTGACTTTCACCTTGATATTTTAGGCCGGATGGATACCTGACCGAATTGCACTGTAGGTGGCGAGAACGAGTCTTCGAACCTGTGTGTATTCCTACTGTGAATTGATCACATCAAACGTGACGTGCTAACATGGATGCAGTTCACTATGAATCTGATTAATGTTAGCTTCACATCTAACTATCAGGCACCTGTAGAGATTATGCATTTGAGCAAAACATACAAATAAAATGAAGTGAGTGCTTTTTTAAAATGAATGACGGTGAATGAAAGTCAAACCAGTGAGCCGTCTGACAAAAAAAAATGCCCTTCTGAATCAAATCAGCAGGATGCCCTTCTGGATCTTTCACTTACTTCGAAGACACCACTGACTACACTTACATGGACATCTGTAATCTAGTTATTTACCTTAATAGACAATAATATAATTAAGGTGTTTACGTGAAGTGCTTTCATGTAAGAGTTTCCTGTAATTTTGGGTGACTTTAACTGCCGTTTGGCAGTTTCACTTTAACTCATGAACATTTTATTCATGCCCCTGTGACAACCTGGAATATTAGACGCAAGTCTGCATACTCCTCGTCTTAATTCCGTTTCTGTTTAGTTCAGTTATGACTTTAGTCGGATTAAGGTCATCAAAAATCGCTGTTTGGATCTTGAAAATAAAATAAACCGTTTAAAGTTGAACTTTAGAGCTGTGACTCAGTGCAAGCCAACACATATTAGGGATTAGCATGTACATTTAATAATGTTAAAAAGGTTTAATATGTAATATTTATATTACAAACTTTACCATTTTGTTGGAGTGCAGTACGTGTACTATTCTGTGCTTGCTTTATTTAAATTTGTGTGTTTTGTCTGGTGCAAACAGCTAAATCACTTTAAATCTCATTATGTAGTTGAGCACGGGGTTACAATGTAACCTGCTCACCTAATTTTTACGCTCATAATATTTATATTATATGCTAATTAATAACCTCATGTGGAACTCTGAATGTACGTCTCTTTGCGGACTCTGCTACTGTCCACCTGAGGTCATATTTCAGTCACAGACACACACTTTGAGAGCCGTCATGACTGACTGAATGAAATGCGCTGTTTTCCAACAAGGCAACCCAGGGTGCTGAAATATAATTGGCTAAACTGGCATTAGGCGGGTTAAATGACCAAAACAAAGACAAACATTCCAGCACGTAACGTAATCAAAGCAGAATATCTGACTTCAGCACTGTTTTTTAGATAAACAAGAATGTTCACTTAGCATGTTTCTTAAATATCTGCAAACATATTATAGTATTTTTATGCTTTAGAAGAGTTAAAAACGCACATACAACACCTTTAAACCTGCTGAAAAGAATCATTTAAGTACGGTCTTTTTGGTGAAGCTTTGGTTCCAATAAGCACAAGCACAAGGATGTCAGTCTTTGACACAGCATATATTTCAACTTAACATACATTCATATGAAATATAGTCCTCTTCAGTGTATAAGTCTTTACAAACCTATGTTTCTTTTAAAAAGCATACTGGATAGCGAGTCTTACTATAGAAAAGCGTGGAGTTATGGTATCGTACATAAATAAATTCAGTCTCTGGGTCTGACTAATGGAGCAGGGAAGGCTGGGGGGTTTGTTTATTTGTGGTATGTGCGTCTGGAGAGGAAAAGTGCTAGAGTCATCGTGCACAGAATCCACGGTCCAAGCACCCCCGAGCGGGTAAACAATTTACGTTATGTCCGTTTTGCAGCCAGATGCATCAATAGTTAGTTTTTGCCCCCCCCCAAAAAAAAAAACATCTCCCTTTTTGAACAATATCTCCACTCCATCCCACCCGGAGTTGGTTCGCATCCCTACCAAAAGCAGGGCTCAGTTTTAATACTCGTTCGTATATCAATCCTTGAATTCAAGCAGCATCACAGGAACAGCCACGAGTTCGATATATTTTCAGTTCAACATCTATCAAGCAGCATTAATGAAGAAAAGACTCAAAACAGTTGACCTTTCTCCGCGTTCATGTGCCCTTGATTCCCAATGGTGCATGTCACATTAACGAAAACAGATTCACTCTCTAATCCATTGCAATAAGTTAAAAAAATAGATATATAAAAAAATATAAAGAAAGCAAATTGAAACAGAATGCATGGAGAGAAAAATACTCTCAGCTGGGACTCTGGCTATACACTCGCCCCTATAATTTAAAGTCTCATGTATGACATGTTCCTCTTATCGTTGCATGAAATGTCTCTGTGTTCCCTTTGGGTGGGTCTGGTCAGGGATCACCGACATGTGTGCATCTCCACCATCTTGCGGCACTGTTTGCATTTGACGTAGCAGCACCAGTGAAACTTGCAGCTGCAGCGGTCCACCACCTCCACCTCCTCCGTGTGGAAACCGCGACCGCAGCACATCAGCTCGCAGCCGTCGATGGCTTTGGAGGTCTTGTTGCAGAATCGGCCCGCCGTGCCCATTATACCGGGCGTTCTGGGGTCATGCTCGCAAAAGTCTGGGCTCGGGTCCAGGTAGACTAGATCTTCGTCGGTGTGCGGCTTGAATTGCGAGTTTCGGGGTACCAGAACTTTGGTGGTGCCCACTTTGCGCAGCTCCACTTCTGTGGCCCCGTCAAATTTCTCCTTTATGACGTTGCCCACTTTACGGAAAGGCGGCATCGCTTTCCAGCAGGTCTTGACTTCGCAGGAGCCTGAAACGCCGTGGCATTTGCACTCCACTCTCATGTGGTTGAGAATTGCCTTAGGGGAAAAAAGATGTTTAGTAACATCATAGTAACATACAGAAAAAGAAGGTTCTTCAGAATTTTAATTGGCTTTTTAATCATTGGACAACCAATTAAAGAGTGTTTTCACACCTAGACCTTTGTTTGAGAACCTAGCGCGTTTGCATCATTAGCTTGGTTTGTTTGGGCATATGTGAAACCTGCAATCGCATTCTGATCCACACCCTAACAGTCAGTCCGACACCGCTTGAATGAGGTGGTCTCAGCTTGGTAGAAACAAACTCTAGAGCGAATTAGTTGAAGTGAAAAAAACAATACGATCCAAGTAACTAACAAACAAGGCTATATCACAGTGTAATATGGATATGTAATAGGCATATTTATGGCTATAAGAAAAGAGAATATGAGTAGGGTGAATGTCATTCCTACCGGTTGAAGTGCATTTTATGTTGAATTCGTGAAAGCATGCTGTGTAACTTATATACACATGAAGTCAGAATTTTTAGCCCTCCTTTGAATTTTTTTTCTTTTTTAAAAATTTCCCAAATTATGTTTAACAGAAGAAGGAAATTTTCACAGTATGTCTGATAATATTTTTTCTTCCGCAGAAAGTCTTATTTGTTTATTTTGGCTAGAATAAAAGCAGTTTTAAATTTTTCAAAATTATTAGCCCCTTTAAGCTATATATTTTTCAATAGTCTACAGAACAAACCATTGTTATACAATAACTTGCCTAATTACCCTAACCTGCCTAGTTAACCTAATTAACCTAGTTAAGTCTTTAAATGTCACTTTAAGCTGTATAGAAGTGTCTTAAAAGTATCTGGTCAAATATTATTTACTGTCATCATGGCAAAGATAAAATAAATCAGTTATTAGAATTGAGTTATTAAAACTATAATATTTAGAAATGTGTTGAAGAAAATCTTCTCTCTGTTAAATAGAAATTGGGGAAAAATAAACGGGGGCTAATAATTTAGGGGGGCTAATAATTCTGACTTCAAGTGTATATCATTAACTTTTTGGTCAACTCAACTTCTGATATAGAATTAATATATATTTTATAATCCTTGACAATTGAAATTGAAAATAAAGTGCACCTTTTTGTTTATAATGTCTCATTTCTCATCGTCATGAAGTGAAATAACGCCGTGCGACAGCTGACTGGAATCCGGGAAAATAAACCAAACTTTTACTAATGTGAGGAGAGTTTACTCGCACGTAACTTGTTTTAACTATTTTGGTCCTTTTAGAAACTTTACCACAAACCACACCAAGAACACAAAAATAAACATTGCAACAATTTTAATCCCTGTTTTGGAACAAAACAGTCAATCTACAGGTGTGAAAGCAGCCTAAGTGATATATAGAACCTGTAATGGTGTCCAGTGGTCCTTTAGTGGTTAAAGGAACATTCCATTTTTTGGAAATAATTTTACTCAATTAAATAAAAATTAAACAAAATTTAATTAAAAAAAAAAGAGTATCAGTAATTTTCCTGTTTAAAACTTGACTCTTCTTGAAGGATTTTATACAGCAATTGAAAATAGTCCCCAGCTAGGTAACAGTGCTGTGTTACATCATTATTTCTACTGCAGCCATGATACGGCAGCACAGTTCATTAATTATTATGCCAGGATGAGAGGATAGTTACTAGCCATATCAATCCTAGAAAATAGTACCTTTTCATTTTCAGTCAGAAAGTTTTTTTTTTTTAGCAAGATGCTAATAGTCTAGTTAAGAGGTGCCACTGGCTGGTACAGGCCCTATCATAAGGGTGTTGCTGGTATCATGGACAAAACTGAAGAGCGTCTAGTGGGCCCCAAAACAGCGTGGGTCCTTACAATCGTCCTAACATCCCCCCCATACGCAAAGCCAGAAGAGTGAAGTTTACCTGCACAGCATATCACTAGCTGGCCCCTAAACCTCACTCCCATCCGGGTCACGGCACCAATGCAACCCCGCTGGTCATACACAACCCAACCCGCTCCGAGCTGCAATCGAACCAGTGACTTTCGGAATAGAAGTTGGTTGCTCTAACAAGGTAGCTAAAGACCATAGCCTCTAGTGTCTTTCGCTAGAGGACCTTCAGAGGTCAGAGGAGTGCGGTTTACCTGCACAGCATTTCAATGGCCTCCGGTACACTGGCACCTACAGTAGTGACTAGGGGTGTGACGAGATGCCTACTCCACGAGACGAGACGAGATACGAGATTGGGTTCATGAGAACGAGACAAGATTTTTACACTATTTTTAAGAAATCCTCAATGATGAAGGATCAATGTCTTTTATTCAACTGGGAAAAAAACTAATCGCAAAACTACTTAGGTGCTTTCTTTAAATCAACTTGTAATGAATGTTATTTTACTTCTATTTTAATGAATTATACGCAGTAATGGATATGCAAACACTGCTAAATATTTTGCTAATAGCCCATGTGAATAGAAAATAATCTTTCTATATATAATTTTAAATATTAGCAAAATATTTGCTAATATGTGAATGGAAAATAGATTTTTATTCAACTAGAAAAACAAATTGCAAAATACAAAACAATTTAGGTGTTTTTTAAAAACATTGTAATGAATTGTATTTTATTTCTATTTAAATTAATTCTATGTCATAAAGGACATGCAAACACTGCTAAATATTTAGCTATAAACTCTACCGACTGGCTTCTCCCCTGTACAATTTCATATGATATATCAAACTTATTTCCACACACTGAAACAAATATATGTCATTTTTTGTATTTCATTTTTAATTTAACAAATGAGTTTCACTTTCATTTAGCAAGATTTCATTCAGGCCCTGTGACTCACTCTGAGCTTCTGGATGCGATCATGCGAATATGAAGGACTGATAGGAGAGTTGTTTTAATGGAGTTTGATACCGCACACAGAATGAAAAAAAAAAATCAGCTTTTCCCGGACAGTATAAACATGTGTTCCGTGATGATGATGTGTCGATGAGTCTCCAGGAGTTCATTCAGTGAGTGTGTGTGTTTGTTTGCGCACGCTTAGAGATATGTGCATCTCTGGTGCTTTACTGACTTGCTAGGTGTGCAGGTCCTGTCGCAAAATGCAGCTTAAAGTCCTTTATGGTGTTAATAGTTTGATTACAGCGTTTACATGTCTGCACTTCAATAATGCGACTAAAATAGGAATACTCCACGTCGTAATTCCATTTGTGTTTACGACGATTATGCCTTTGAGCATATCTGAAGTGCTATTCCATTGCATGGATATGAACCATAATGTGAGAGGCTGTAGTTGTAGCCTATATTGGATGCGGCACCTGCTGAACTCCGGTAAAAAAGTGGTTACGTCACACCCGCCCACCCAACCGAGTGACAAGCGCAACTCTGAGGTCTTGCCAGGTGTGTGCAAAGCACTTTATTTGCAGATCAAATCCAATCCTGCCTCCAATCGTCAATGCTCATTTCACCCTCACGCTCCATCATAACATCACAACTCACGAGACTTATTTTCACCTCGATGAGAAATCTCGCGAGATCTCGTCGTACGAGATCTTGTCACATCCTTACTAGTGACTCTTGGAAATGGTTCATCTTATATCAAAGTTGTCCTAAAACTGTTTAAGTTAAACCCATTCTTGTGCTGGAACAATTTTAAGAAACATTTTTGATTCACTTTAAATGTTGACTACTGTATAGTGCTTTACCCACCCCAAAAAACACAAGGGTGCCATGCAGGTTCTTAGATTCTATGTGGCACTTAGCAGCTCTGTTGAGTACCGTGTTCAGTAGCAGCCATGTTTGCAATGTCTCTTACTTTTCTTCCTGCTTCATTGTTATGAAGGTTCATTAGGGCTCTGTTGGATGACTGTCCTTTACTCCGTTCCCTTATGTCCACGAAGGATTGGGAGAAAGCAACCCCATATGCAATGTTATCTGAGCATCCTGACCACTGGAAACCTGGTGAGATGAAGACAATCAATGATGAAGATGTGTTTGAAGTAAAGTTTATTTATAAACTAATTTCGAGAGGAGCACGCGCTTATGATTGATAGCCGCTGATCCTCGTTAGCTAACGCACGATCCACCAATCAGAAGATTCCTAATCACTGTAAATAACCAAAGCATCTTACCTTAGCCAACTTCGTCTTAAAGAACCCTCCCTTTCCACCCCTACTCCTCCCCCTCCCTCATCAGGGCAGCACGGAGGCACAATGGTTAACATCATTGCCTCACTACAAGAACGTCACCGGCTCAGACCTTACCTGGCCAGGTCGGCCTTTCTGTGCGGAGGTTGTTCTCGTGTTTGCGTGGGTTTTCCCCAGGCACTCCGGTTTCCTCCCACAGACCAAAACATGTAACATAAATAAATTGCCAAACTAAATCGTCATTGTAGGCAAGTAATAAACCTCCACTGCCAATTTAGAACCAAGCAGGGGAGTTCTCGAGACCTACCTGAGCTCAGACTCCCCTCTCGCCCTACAACGGGAGGGAGCCCCGGGCTCTGATCTCACGAGCTCAGCGCTCTCTCCCGGGACAGCATGCCAAACAAGCATTATAATCAATCATCAGCAAGGGCGAACACTTGAAACTATTTGTTTGCCACGGATTGGCAAATTCAGTGTTTTATTTCCAGGTTAGTGACAAAAAATATTTCTCACGTATTACATAGTTATTAATAAGTCATTTCATTATTTGCTTTTATTGAAGTAATTGAATTAAAGTAAAACTTTTTTTTTTAGATTTAATGGTAATTTTTTATTCTTAAAGTTATTTAAGAATCAATTCAGATGTCAGTTTTAAGGTAATATATTGGTTCCGTTGAACATTTATAGCAGAATTCAATTCAATTCACCTTTATTTCTTTAGCGCTTTTACAATGTAGATTTTGTCAAAGCAGCTTCACTTAGAAGATTATAGTGAACTGAAACAGTGTCAGTTCAGTTTTCAGTGTTTAAATTTAGTTCAGTTTAGCTCGATTCAATGTAGGTTAATAATCACTACTGAGAGTCCAAACACTGAAGAGCAATTTCATCGATGCACAGCTCTACAGATCCCGAACCATGCAAGCCAGTGGCAACAGCGGTGAGGAAAAAACGAAAGTGGCGAAAGTGAAGAATTTAAAAAGCCTTGAGAGAAACCAGGCTCAGTTGGGCACGAGAATCTCACATTTAAAGGCATAGTTCACCCAAAATAAAAATTATCTCACCATTTACTCTCCCTGAAAATATGAAAGAAAAATATTGAAAGAAAATATTTTGTAAAATGCTGGTTGATGATACCCGTTCACTTCTATAGTAGAGAAAAAAATGTACTATGGGTGTCAATGGGTTGCATTAACAAGCATTCTTCAAAATAACTTCCTTTGTGTTCAACAGAAGAAAGAAATTCCAATTGGTTTTGAACATGTGAAGGCTGAATAAATTGTCAGATTATATTTTTGGGTGAACAGTCCCTTTAAAGCAGCAGATATCTATAAGAAGAACTAAATATGAAAAGAACGGCAAGCTTTTTTTATTTAAGTTTAGTAATTATAGAACATAAAATAGTCCGCCTGGGCATCATTATCAACCATTCATTCATTTTCCTTCGGCTTATTCCCTTTATTTATCAGGGGTCACCACAGCGGAATGAACCGCCAATTTATTCAGCATATGTTTTACACAGCGGATGCCCTTCCAGCTGCAACCCAGTACCGGGCAACACTCATACTCTTTCACATTTATACTCATATGCTTTGGCCAATTTAGTTCATTCAATTCACCTATTCACCTTATTCTCCGCGTACGAGCAGGCACAGACATTTGAATCATTTTGGTTTGAGACTTCCGGTCTCATTCGCTTCCATTCATTTTTAGACATTAAAAACAGCTTGTTCTGTTGCTTGATGTTGCAAACTGATATTTTCTTATTATATTATTCTATTTTGTCCGTATAATCATGCAAACACTCGTTTGTAGAGCGAGTAATTTGACAATTTTCAGCCATTTATTATTCCTAGTCATTTCTCCCGTAGGCAACTGAATCGGAAGTTCTAAAACAATCCCAAAAACGAGCGCAATTTCGCATTGTAGAATAAGGTCAATAGCGCAGGTCTTTGGACTGTGGGGGAAACTGGAGCACCCGGAGGAAACCCATGCCAACACGGGCAGAGCATGCAAACTCCACACAGAAATGCCAACTGACTCAGCCGAGGCTAACCACCATGTCGCCCTCATTATGGACCGTTAATTTTAAAGATCAGTCGTTAACAATTGTTGCACAACGAAGCACACAAACCTTCTGGACTGACTCCGTGAACATTGCGGTCACATCCACATTTGTCCAGCTCTCCGCTGCTGCAGGCTCTGGTCACTGCAAACGCTACACTAGCTGCAGATATGGCATATACAAATGCAGCTTCCCTCGTACCTGTGACAGAAATACATCACTGTTAAACATCCGCATGGCAGAGATGGCTAATATCCATTTCAAGGGGTCCCATTGTGCCTATTTTACAAGAGGCGATTGAAGTCTCAAACTGCATCTGTCAATGTTCAGCTTGAAATACCTCCTGGGTTTTTTTTGGGGGGTCAAAACAAAAACACTTCAGGTCACAATTACTGGCTTAACACCTGTCTATTAATAAGATATTAACTGTTCGTTAGTAGTTATAAAGTACTACCCAATCCTAATCCTACCCAAAACCTAAACCCAACTTCTATCTTCCTAATTATTAAGAAGCAGGTTATAAGTAGTTTATTAAGATAGTAGTGTTATTTAATGGTTTGTTAATACCGTGAATTGTGACCTAAACTAAAGTGTCACTTTTTTATATGCGTCTCTAAATGCAAAAGAACTGCTAGTCCCTTTACTCTGGCTATTTCAGTAAGTCTGGCCACAATAACCAAAAATCTGCATGCCTTTTAAAATCTAGTCACTTTAAAGGGTAACGAAACACCAAAATCTATTTTTTGAGCTGTTGACAGTCATATCTGTGTCCCACGCTGCTATAAACACTATTAGGACACATATATCGCACTAAAAAGTGAAAATTGGCTGTTTTTCCGTTATTTTGAGCAAATTCGTTCTTCCGGTTTGAAACGAATTTTTGAAGCTGCATCACGGAGATTAGATACTTGTGTGTAGTCCAGCATGGAGAGTGGATGTCTGTACCTGCGAGTGCATCGTGACGTCTCTGAGTGTGCGGCATCAATTCATGAGAAAGACTTGGTTCAAACCAATCAGCGCGCTCTATTGTGTATGAGGTGAAACTTCATTAATATGCATGATAGCTTCGAAGACTGTTTTACCTGTTACAGTGTTCAGACGACAGAGAGACGCCATGTTGTGTTGCGAAAACAAGTGAAAGAACAAGAATTTGGAGACATGGGTCGTCAGTGTTGTGTTTATTAATGTGTTGCATTTATTAATGTGCTGCAATGAAGGTTTTGTTTTCATTTTCCTGCTATGAGAGCGCAGCTGGACTCATCTGTGGAATACAGTGGACGCGACAGAATGCGCTTGTAAGGAACATTTTTACCCGAGAGCTTTTCGCATCTGGAAATGATGAAATCCGGATTTGCCGCTCGTCTCCTTTTTAAAATGAAACGGCCCCAGTTTGTGCTAATTGTCCTGTCTCTACAGATTTGGTAAGTGGGTGTGATCTGTATTCTTTGTTTGTTCATTCAGATGGCAAAGTTACTTCTATGTCAGTAGTGCTCTTTCAGTTTTTAAAGACATACCTTAGTCAAAATGATTTAGTTAGTAAGTTTACAGTATGTTAATATCACTGCAATATTATAGTACAATATTATAGACTGAAAGATCCGCTGTAAATGCTGCTCTCTGAATGTAAACATAAACACCACAATCAAACTATTACCGTCGTGTAGGAAATTCACCACATTTTGTGACAGGATAGTCTATACACATACAGCTTTCTGACTCTACCTACAGAGTGTATCTAAGTTACAGAGAATTTTTTTAAACATTCTATTTAAACTCCACTCTTTAGCAGTTCCTCACTTTCAATATGTTGTTTGTCACGGGGGACATGCAGATAATGTTTTTAAGTAAAAAGTTAAAGAGCCAAACTACAGTTAAAGTCGACAAATTAATAATTTGGCCAATAATTTGATTACTAATGTCCATGTAAACAGTCACTGTCTTTCTCCCCTGCGTCTGTGTGTTTGGTTTGCCTGTGTAAATCAGCTCGTGCCCAAATGGAATGCCCATATTTGCAAATCCTTCCCTCTTTCCCTCCCGCAACACTCCCACCTAAACAGAGCTGGACACACCCACTTCCCTGACTTTTTCCAAACTAGAGGTGTGAAAACACCCTGCTGAGACAGGAGGGTTTCGTAGCCCTTTAAACTGCTTCTTTTATGAGCACACAGATGCGAAAAGCACACAAAATCAGAATGTCAGGGCCAGGCCTGTGCAGAAGCTTTTCAAAAGGCATGTGCAAAAGATGGCGAACTGTAGAGCGGGGGTAAGAGGGGCACTTACGTTCATTTTGGAAGGGCACTTTATATCCCAGACTCAAAAGGGCATGTACACTGCACAGGTTGAGCCCTATGTGTGCACGTGCTTGGTCAGGGCATCAAGTGAGTATCCAACTTAGTGACACTTTAGTTTAGGTCACAATTCACACTATTAACACACTATTTACTAACACTACTAGTTTAATAAACTACTAATTAGCTGGTTAATAATAGTTAGTAAGATGTTGGGTTTAGGATTTGGGTAGGATTAGGGATGCAGAATAAGATCATACGTTATAACTACTAATGAACAGTTTATATCTTAATAATAGGCAGGTAATAAGCTAGTAGTTAACAGCATGAATTGTGACCTAAACCAAGGTCTCTTTCACATCAGCTGTCAAATTTACAAAAGGCTGTCAAAAGTGCGCAAAAACACATGACATTATTTGTTTGAGCATGTACGTATTCAGTCAGGGAAGAAATTACAGGTGTGTCAGTATTAGGGATGTGAACCAACACTTTTTCCAGAACCGACACTTTTTCTTTTTTATGCTCAAACAACAATATTATACTGAAAAAAAAAAATTACTCTTACGCTTTACTTAATAAAATCCTAAATAAAATTCTACTGTCTTATATAAAGTACAATTAACTTGTCAATATCATGTAAATTGTACTTAATGTTTAACCTAACACTCCTGAATAAAGTAAGTAAAAGTTAATTGATTTATTTAATATTATATTTCAATAGTTCACACTTAGATATGCTTGGCAGTAATAGCAGGTGTGGCATGCTGTCCCGGGAGAGCTTGGAGAAAATTGAGCCCAAGGCATATAAACGGGGTCCGAGATCAGGTAGATCTCAGGAGCTCCCCATAGAAAAGGGAGGAAAAGGAGGAGATGGGGTGGAAGGGGGATTTCTTCCATAACAAAGATAAGACAGTAGGGTAAAATCTGCCTATTTATTGTAAGCTTGGATTGATCTAATTGGATTGTTACTGATTACAGATGAGAATCCAGCTGTGCTCGTATCACATGCTCCTCTCGAAATTAGTTTATAAAACTTCACTTATATTTATTTAAATTGATCAAGTTGTCAAGTTCTTGGTTTTGGAAAAGGAACATTGCTTTTATAAATCTTATAAGCTACAAATTAGTACACTTGGCATAACTTGATTGAATTAAGACACCCATTTCCACTGACTTAAAATGTGTTATTTCACTTTAATTTAAAAAAAATTTAACCCAAGAGCAAATTCTCAGAGCTAGTGTTAGCACAGGCTCTCTAAGTGAAGTATCAAAAATTAATGCTGATAATAAAAATGCCAAGACCCCTCTTTTACAAGGTGGTAACCTCAAATAAAAAAATTGTACTTAAAACTCTTCTTAATCTTCAAACTATTGATAATTAAACTCTACTCTTCTTAATCTTCAAACTATTGATAATTAAACTCTACCAAGTCGTTCTCAAATTAGAACAAAAATTGCTTTTATTTTCAGGATATTCACCTTTTAATTCTATCCCATGCAAAGCATGCCAGGAACTACACATCCTTTACTACATATCCATTATTCAAATTTACTTGCATTACTAGATTTGCAACAATTAAAAAATATTTAGACGAAGTAAACAAATATTTAACTCTTTCTACTCATTTCATGTAGTACATCAAGTAAATTTGAAATATTTTACTTAGAACATTCTAGATATCCATGATGACAGGATATATATATATTTTTTTACCACACTAAAAAGTATTTTCCAGACACTAAAGCAGAGGCGATTATAGGATTTTAATTTCAGGGGGCTCAGCTCCTTATAAGGTAAAAAAAAAGATAGATGTATATAT
>CAIGQZ010010775.1:7291315-7315960 GCA_903798205.1 Danio tinwini
TATTATATTATATTATATTATATTATATTATATTATATTATATTATATTATATTATATTATATTATATTATATTCCAGTCTGTTGTATTCAATTAAATTCCATTCAATTCAGTTCAATTCTATTTCATTCCATTCTATTCCATTCCATGCCATTCTACTCCATTTCATGCTATTATATTTTATTCTATTCTCATTTATTCCTTTTTTTTCTCGGCTCAGTCCAATTAATCATGGGTTGCCACAGCAGAATGAACCGCCAACTTATCAAGCATATGTTTTAGGCAGCGGATGCCCTTCCAGCTGCAACCCATCACTGGGAAACACCCATACTCTCTTGCCATTACACCCACACATACAATACGGACAATTTAGCTTACCCAATTCACCTATAGCGCATGTCTTTGGACTGTGGGGGAAATTGGAGCACCCGGAGGAAACCCTTGCCAACACAGGGAGAACATGCAAACTCCAGAAATGCCAACTGACTCAGCTGTGAGATGACAGCGCTACCCACTGAGCCACCGTGTCGCCTTCTATTCCCTTCTATTTTATTACATTACATTACATTACAGTACATGCTATGCTTTGCTATGCTTTTTTATTTTATTTTATTGTATTTTATTACATGCTATTCTATTCTATTCTATTCTATTCTATTATTTTCTATTCTATGCTATGCTGTTTCATTTTATTTTATTCTATTTTATTCTATGACTTTTGGTTTCATTTGCTTTTTTTCTGATGTCTAGTTTTTTTACTTTCTTATAAGGTTAATTTTCTTAACATCAGTTAAAGCACTGGCTGTAATCGACTAATAAAATACAATATTTTTATTGCATTTATTTTAACATCAGTTTATTCGTTTTTAAGATGTCATCATTTTTACCATACTGAAAATACACTTTTATAACATATTAAAATTTAATTGTAATTTAACTTTCTTTATTTTTAACCAAAAAAAAAAAAAAAACCATTCCATTTCATATTTTAATGTAATCCTTTCACAAATTATTCTTTCTCACTCTCTATTTTTGATTAAACACTTTAATTGAGTTGTTATGGTTTCCATTAACCTTAACCCTGACCCATACATCACTCTTCTAGTTCAGTGACCCACCATAGGTTTCACATTGGCTCTATAGCACAATAAACAGCTATAACATAAACAGTATGGTCTTCTGTGTGTTCGGCAGATGAGGTAATGCTGATGTTGAAAGAGACGGATAGAGACTATCTTCACCCATCACCTCCAGGGCCACGAGGTCGGGGCAACACCATCACTTTAAAGAGCTCCATCTCTTTAAGCCACCTTATAAAAATAGTCCTATACTACAACACGGCGCTCAGCTTTTTATCCGAACACACCAAGCTTGCTCCCATTATCATCAAGAACGGGTACAGATCAAAGTTGTGGATGTTTAAGTTCTGCGCCGATGCATTTAGGGAGTTGCGTGCAGGTGATGTTTGCAAAGGCGTCACGCACGGTTGTTTTGCCATTATTTGTTTCTAAGGGTCTTTTGGTGTGGTGATGACTAATTGGAAAGCAGGCCCACATGTAAAGTCCCAAGAGTGGCTTTTAAGGTGCAGTTGTGTAAATATTCAGTTAGGTTGCCAGATCTTGCGGTTGATTGATTCGGATTGTAACTCAAGGGTAATCATCAAAATCAGCACAGATCACGAAATGCTCATCATGTAATTGCAAGTAAATATACATAAGAATAAAGGTTGTTTGTGCAGCAGTGCCACAGAAGAGACCTATATATTGCACAATATATTGTTTCAGCGTCGATATTGCTAAGTGTGCATCCGCAGTAGTCATGATATGCAACGTTGAGTTTGGATTATAGTTGATTATATAGTTGATTATAGTCAATGAAGAGTTTAATTATAATGGGGTGAAAGTTTATCATCTGCATGTGTTTTTGAACCCCTTAACTGTTGCTCCCACTTTTTGAAAAGATGTAACGGATGATGCTAGACAACGGACGTGTGGATCCACATGCAGTTTATTAAAAGAGAAGTCGTGCAGGCAATGGTCAAAAGCAAGAGCAAACAGTAGCATAAAGATAATCCAAAATACATAGTCGAAATGGTCAGGCTCAAAGAATCAAAACTGTAAACAAGACATGGATCAATACACAGCAGGTCAAAAAGGATAAATGCTTTGTAATGTTCGCTTAGCTATGTATGTGTGTGTGAGAGAGGTGAATATAAAGTCCAGGTAATCAGTACATGATGAGTTACCAGCTGTGTGTGTAATCGGGGGAATCAGGAACTGGTGTGTGTGTGAGGTGCGTGATGGTATTTGTAGTCCAGTTCAGTAACAGATGTGTAGTTCTGCAGCGAGGATTAGATCGCTGGTGATCGTGACAGTAGACATGAAAACTTCATGTTCCACTAAAATGATTGCCGATCTACAATGCTTTGGTACATCAATTTAAGCATGGTCTCATTTTTAAGAAGACCGATGTCATATTGTAGCTGAAGTGAAAAAGTTAAATAAAAATATAATGTGTGCATTTGTTTATGAAGATAATAAAACAATACAAAATATAAAATATGTATTTTGCAAAACCTGTTTTAGCCAAAAATTTACAGTAAATCTAAGCAAAATATCTAAAGAAATTCTAATTTTTTTTGTTTATCTAAAAAAAAAGAGCTTCATTAAGATTTTCTTTGGCTGCAGTACCGAACATGACCACCAGATGACCATCCAGTTTCCCTTGGTGAGCATACAAGGGCGCCCCCTATGTTTTGATTAATATGAACTGTATTTTTTCATACTTTTGACAATTTCTGCAAACTAGACAAACAATTCTAAAGTAGTAAGGGCAGTTTGGTGGGATTTTATTTGAATGTAGCCTCTAAAAACATTTTCACATATGGATTGCTGTAGCAAAGAAATGCTTTACAACTCTGAGTATACCTGTTGCAAATGAATAAACAACTCCCCAGATATCACCAGTTATGGAAACTAGAAATTGTAAGCTTTCATATACATTGTCATCATTGCTTTGCTTAGACTAAAATATATAAACGTAACTGTAAATGGTCCCACAGGTTGTAAGGTAACAGTAAATGTGTTTTAATCTATTACTCTTCCTACCCAGCCAAAAAAAAGGTGGTAAAATGTGTATTTAGAATATACAGAATGATATATTTTATGTTTAGATTAGGATTTAAGTGTGAGGGTGACAGTTAATGAGTGAAACTGATAGTTCTCCCCAAGAATTGTATTAAATAACTCAAACATTTGAAACAAGTGAATGGTTAGTAAATATTGAGTGCATCTTTTTTTTTTTTTTTGGGTGAGCTATATCTTTGAGGCCTGTGACTATGTGGACATTTCAATTTTGTGAGTTTAAAACATCCGATTATTTCATAATTTATTTGATTATTCAATATCTGTACCTGAATACAGTTAGACTCTCCGGAAAACTATAATTCATTTTTATTATTGCTATATTACATTTATCTGTGCTTGTTATTTATATATTATGATTCACCCCAAGGAATTATGAGGAACTGTTTTCAAATAGAGCTACTTAAGTCATCTAGTGAAATTGTATTCATATCACAAATGGAGCAGATATAATCACAGAAAAACAACACATCGCAATGTCAGATTTTTTTTTTATATGGAGCAGCCCTAGTCCATATATATACAGACACACGAAAATCAAGTGATATATTATGCATATCAGGCCAATAGTTGCCAGTGTCACAATTTTTGTCTACCCTCTGTTATTGAATCATCCTTGAGCACCGGAAAGTCAGTATATTAAAAAACTCACTCACTCTCCTTTCACTTAGTCCATGATTTATCAGGGATTGCTACAGCGGAATGAACGGCCAATTACTCTTGCCTTCCAGCCGCAACCCAGTACTGGGAAACACCAATACACTCTCACATTTACACACACACATGCACTCCAGCCAATTTAGTTCATTCAGTTCACCTATAGCGTATATCTTTGGACTGTCGGGGAAACTGGAGCACTTAGAGAAAACCCACATGCAAACTCTACTTTAAATTGTATTCTAAATAGAAACGCCAACTGGTCCAGCCGGGACTTGAACCAGTGATCTTCTTGCTGTGAGGCGACAATGCTAACCACTGAGCCACCCAAAAAAACTTTTATTTCTAAAAGTGTATAGTATAGTCCTTAGGTCTGTTTCATCCCAGAGTTCATCTTAACAAGTTAAAAACAGCAAATCTAGACTCCAGCGGCTGGCAGTGGAGAATCAACCGCTCTCGGCTGTTGACATGAGCTGATTTTGAAGGCCAAGACTGGGGCAGATAAGAAACAAACACCTCCTTGTCCACCAGACCGTCATCTCTGTTCTCATGAGCTTTGATAACACTCTTGTGTCCAGCCAGAAGGCCAGCCATGACATCAGCATCCAGATGCACACAAGCGCACTTGCACACAGACACACACGCATTAAGCTTGCAGGGTGTTTAACTTTCTTTTATCATGTGTAGCATCTGTTGGCGATTGCATGTACTTGCATGAGTGTTTACAGCTTTTGTTTGTTTCAGCAGCAAATTGGCTCTGTGATCCTGACCTGATAATGAATCTGGCAGCCAAATGGCAGAGGAGGCCCGTGCATTCTGCAGGGATACGCGCTGGTTTATAATACAGTGCACAGCATATGGGAAACATACAGTCATCTTCTCATCAGTGACATGCATCTGGCTCGTTTCCACTGACTGGTACAGTACGGTACGGGTCACCTTTATCAGGCTTGCGTTAATATGTGTATTATGTGCTCTATGTTACAGAATTAATCCAGTAATTCTGTAACATAGGGCACATAAATAACATATGACCTAAATTACACTGTGGTGCATGGCATCTGTCACAACTTTCACCAATACTGGGAAAATTTTCAGATTTTTCAGCCTGGTTTTTGAGAAATGGATTCTACGAAATACTTTAAATTGCATCAGGCTAGGCAGCACAGTGGGTAGCGCTCTCGCCTCACAGCAAGAAGGTCGCTGGTTCGAGCCTCGGCTGAGTCAGTTGGCATTTCTCTGTGGAATTTGCGTGTTCTTCCCGTGTTTGCATGGGTTTCCTCCGAGTGCTCCAGTTTCCCCCACAGTCCAAAAACATGCGGTGTAGTTGAATTGGGTAGGCAAAATAGCCTGTAGTGTATGTGTGTGAATGGGTGTGTTTGGGTTGCGGCATCTGCTGCGTAAAACATGTGCTAGATAAGTTGGTGGTTCATTCTGCTGTGGTGACCCCCTGATTAATAAAAGGACTAAGCCAAAAAGACAGTGGATGAATGAATGTATCAGGCTAAAATGAATATTTTTTTATCCATTTCTACATGAATAAACAATATTTTTGATGCATTTGAACAACAGTTTTTTTTTTTACATGAATGTAAAATGAGCTTTCAAAATGCAATCAATCAAAGAATCTTTTAAAGACATTGTGACATGGGTTACAGTCAACAAAACTACAAAATCAGATCATAAACAATAATAATTAATACAAATATTTGAACTAATTTAACAACGATTAGTTCAGGAAGGAATAGACAAAGAAAGGAAAATTCAAAGGAAAGTAGGAATGAATGTATGAATGAATGAAGGCAGGAAGGAAGGTAATGAATGAAGGAACAAAGGATGGAATGTTCAAAAGAAAGTAGGAAAGAGAAGGAAACAACAAAGTAAGGACGGAAGGAAAGGACAAAGGTAAGAAGGAAGGGCTGTATGAATGAATCAATGAAAAAAGGAAAGAATAATTGAATAAATTAAAAAAGGAAGGAAGGAAATCAGGAAGGAATGAACAAAGGAAGGTTCAAAGCAAAGTAGGAATGAATGTATAAATAAATAAAGAACAGAAAGAAGGAAGAAAGGAAAGCGGGAGCGAAGGAATGACTGACGAAGCAAATGAAGGTTTAAAGGCAAGGTAAAAAGGAAGGGACAAACAAAAGAAGTTCCAGATGAAAGTAGGAAGAACAAAGGAAGGAAGGAAAGGACAAAGGAAAAAAGGAAGGAATGTATGAATGAAAGAATGAAAAAAGGAAGGAAGGAATGTATGAAGGAAGGAAGGATGTAACAAAGGAAGGAAGGTTCAAAGGAAAGTAAGAAAGAAGAAAGGAAGAATGAATGAAAGAAAAAGGAAGGAACAAGGGAAAAGAAGGAAGAACGAATGTAGGAAAAAGGAAGGAACAAAGGAAAGAAAGGAACAAAGGACAGAAGAAAGGGACAAAGGAAATAAAGCACGAAGGAAGGAAGGAATGTATATATGAAAAAAGAAAGAAAGAAAGAACAAAGGAAGGGACAAAAGAAAAGAAGGAAAGGAAGAAAGAATGAAGTAAAAACGAAGGAACAAAGGAAAGAAGGAATAAACGAACAAAGGAAGGGGGAGGTTCAGAGAAGGAATAATTAACAAAGGAAAAAGGAAGGAATGAACTAAAGAAGGAAGGAACGAATGGAGGAACATAGGAACGAGCAAACAAGTGAAGAGGAAAACATTTATAAAAAAGAAGCAAGATACCATCTGTAAGATTAATATCAGTGACCAAATAATCACAAAAATAAGTTCTGGAAAAGCCCAACGAAAAATAATAGAGATTTTTCAGACGCATTTCCTTATCTCCTACAGTATAAGCCAATATTGAAGACATGCTAATTAATTAAAAAAGACAGCAGCGCAGACCCTAATTAGTTTTGGTTTCCTCGCATATATCGATGTCTTTGGTTGTTACCAACATCCGGTGAAAATTTTGAGTCGATAGCATCATTAGGAATATGCTTTCTGAGAAAAATGGTGACGTGTTCAATACTTATTTCCCCTACTGCATCAGTGCCAGATGGTCTTGTAGGACTCTCATATCAGATTGTCTTACAAACAAAAAAACACCTGAAGAACAGTCCGTCTGGGAAAGAGATTGTCCGGGACCTTGAGAGAATGTTGTTTTCATTGCTCCCCAATTTCTAGCATTCTCTTCTGCCTTATTTTCCCAAAAAATGCCCTCTCTAATCGAGTGGACTGTGGGATTTTGGGAGATACCTTTCTGGGAGGTTTTTGCGGGAGCATTTCACCTGGAGCAGGGTGCCTTCTTCCTTTTGTGTCATGTTTGTGTTACTCAACCCGGGCCTCGGAGCGCTGTTGGCTCCAGATGGCTTAGCCCAGCGCGACTTAGCACGCAACTGTGCCGTTGCAGAGAGTTTAGAAGAAAATGAGAGAGAAAAAGAAGGCATCAACCCGTCCACATGCCAGGCTGTATAAACTGTATATCAACATGCCGCTGCATAAACAGACTTATATAATGTATGCTGCCATTCAAACGTGTGAAGTTGGTGACTTTTGTTCACCAAGGCTTTATTAACATATTTTTACAATTATAAAATAGCTGTTTTTTATTGTATTAAATTGTAAAATTTTGGATATTATTAGCTTTTGCTTATTAACTTTTTAAAATGTAATTGACTTTTTGATTAAGTGAAGTTTCACAAACTAATTTCGAGAGGAGCACGGAATATAATTGACCGCAGCTGGTCTCTCATCTACAATCATTAGTTAGCCAATCAAATTAATCCAAACTCACTATAAGTATCCTAGCAAAAATGACTCCCTTATCTTCGTTTTCAGAAGAAACCCCCCATCCACCCCTTCTCCCCCTTTCCTTCTTTACCATGGGAAGCTCTTGAGAACTACCTGATCTCGTACTGCCCTTACATGGTCAATCGACCAGGTGGGAGCCCTGAGCTCAATTATCTCAGAGCTCAGGGTTCTCTCCCGAGACAGCATATCTAAGGCCCGTTTACACTAGATTTAAAATGGCGTTTTAGAATGAAAACGATCCGCGTCCACACTAGCATTTCACCCAGCGTTTCTGAACAGCTCTCCGTCTACACTAAAACGGTGAAGACGCACATCACGTGACCACACACACACTCTCTGGCATGCGCTGCAGCGTGCGTTGAGCACATACCAATATGAGAGCTGTGCACGTCAGACTGTTTATCACGGATCTCCCGCTGGATCTAATCTCACTATATGTGTTAAATGTGATATTTAAATCATCTTGTTGTCTATATCTAACGACATATTCCCTGTCTTTGGTCTTTTGAATCTATTACTTGTTCTCAGGTAACGTGTTTTGGCTGAGTGCAGATGAGTTAGGTTAATATCCTAATTAATGTAACCGCGGACACCACATCTGACTGATTGCTTGCCTTTATTTTCTTTATTGTATAAACTTATTGTGCGTTATACTTTTATAATGGCCTTTATTATTTATTAAAACTGATATTCAATGAAAGAGAGGGTATGTTTCGTATTTTCAATGAAAATGAAAGGAGGCAGTATAGACTCCGTTTTGTTATAAATATGCATGAAGATGACGCTTATATTATGCAGCTACACGACGCCTCATTTTTTGATGTCTGTTAAGTTGCTATTATCAAAATAAAAATAGGCAGTTCCTTATGTCATGTTTTCATTTTATTGTTAAGAAAGTGAAACAGCATAGCCAGGGTGATGTGAATGACTTTTTAAAGTACCATGTACACACTCGGGAGTTTGTTTTCCATATCAAGCTTGCGAAGTCTAAACTTACAAGGAGAGGATGCAGGACTGTCACTGAACTGTGTGAAGGCTACTTAATATTGAGGAAAAGCCCCAATCAGATAAGCGAATGTCTGCAGCCCCGCCTCCGGTTATAGATGTCTCAGTTTTCCCCCATCTACACTGAGACAGAGCAGCAGCGTTTTAAAATGAAAATGGCCTGTCCAGCGTTTCCAAAACGCTCCGTTTTCGGGGCTCAAAAACTCCAGTGTAGTGTGGACGGATGGCGTAACCGTAGCAAAACTTATGCGTTTTAAAACTAAAACATATTAGTATAAACGGGGCCTAAGTGTGAACTCTTGATTATAAAAAAGGGATTTGTGAAGGGGTTTGTGATGACATTATAAATGGTTCCTTTCAATAGCTTGAAGTTGGTAAGGTTTTTTAAATGCTCACCAAGGCTGCATTTGTTTACATTCATTCATTCATTCATTTTCTTTTTGACTTAGTCCCTTTATTAATCCGGGTTCGCCACAGCGGAATGAACCGCCAACTTATCCAGCACATGTGTTACGCAGCAGATGCCCTTCCAGCTCTCTGGGAATCATCCATACACTCTCATTCACACTCAGACACTACGGACAATTTAGCGTACCCAATTCACCTGTACTGCATGTCTTTGAACTGTGGAGGAAACCCACGCCAACACAGGAAGAACATGCAAACTCCACACAGAAATGCCAACTGACCCAGCCGAGGCTTGAATTAGCTTTTTTTTTTACTGTTTTATGCAGCGGATGCCCTTCCAGCCGCAACCCAGTACAGGTAAACACCCATACACTCTCATTCACACATGCACTACGGCCAATTTAGCTTACCCAGTTCACCTATAGCGCATGTGTTTGGACTCTGGGGGGAAACCGGAGCACCGGGAGGAAACCCACGCCAACATGGGGAGAACATGCAAACACACAGAAATGCCATGTGACCCAGCCAGGACTTAAACCAGCGACCTTCTTGCTGTAAGGTGACAGTGCTAACCACTGAGCCACTGTGCTGTCACGTTTGATTGATAGAAGAAAAATAGATTTGTTTGGGGGGAAATTCAGCTTAAAAGGCTGCATTTATTTACATATTTTTACAATTCAAAACAACAGATTAAAAATATATAAATGTTCCTAAATGTATTTCAGATCAATAGGAGAAACAAGCCTTCATCTTGGGGGAAAATAACGTCATACATGACACCTCTAATGGATCCTGTGTATATAATACAGGGCTATGAAAAAAAACCAAGGCCACTTGAAAATATAAATTTTTTTTCTCTGGCTTGTGTTTGAGTAAAACATATTTTATGTTTGTTGATGACATTTATTCATTCATTTTCCTTCAGCTTAGTCCCTTTATACATCAGATGGTCACCACAGCAGAATGTACCTCCAACTTATGTTTTACACAGTGGATGCCCTTCCAGCCGCAACCCAGTACTGGGAAACACTCATATACACTCATTCACACCACACTCATACACTATAGACAATTTAGTTTATTCTATTCACTTATAGCGCATGTCTTTGGACTGTGGGGGAAGCCCACGCCAACACGGGGAGAACATGCAAACTCCACACCCAGCCGGGGCCCAAACCAATGAACTTCTTGCTGTGAGGCGACAGTGCTAACCACTGAACCACAATGTCTCTGACATTTATTTAAAATTTAATAATATATATAATTTAGAGCATTTTGCATATAAAATAACAAAGTTGCCAGTTTTAGCCATAATTAGCATGCACTCTCAGAAAAAAAGGTACACGGTGGTACAAATAATGTCCTTAAGAAACAGTTTTGTACCTTTGTAAAAGTTGTACCTTATATGGTACAGAAAAAAAACTTTTATGATACTGTTCTGTACCTTTTATGGTACAATTGAAATGAAGGTACACAATTGACAACTCCTTTATTACAATATTTATGAAAATAAATATTACTGGAAAGGCAAAGTGATTTTAATAATTTCCATATTAAAACATGAATCATCATTTAAAAGCATATGTTTAAAGAAACTCCTAAACATTCATTATTAAGTTCTATACTACAAAACAACTGGTAAAGCAAAACTTCAGGTGTTGTAACCTAAATATTGAAGGCATTTTGGTAAGCATTTTCTAATAAATACATTTTCATTATTGATATCCACACCTTTTGGCGTTTGCTTTCCACTTGAGCTGGCAAAAGTCCTGCATATGCAAAGTGTTTATGCAAACATATTTTTTTTGTAAAACTAATCAGACATTGTGCATTTCTCATTACAATACTTTTGTATAACTCTATTTCAATTTTAAAATTAAGTAAATTAAATTAACTTTTAAGTGATTACAATGGTATTGTGTGAACATTGGAGAAAAAAAAAGTTTTATATGGGAGAATGTACTGCTGTAACATTTTGGTGAAAAGTGTTGTGAAATGTTTAGCAAAAATAGATCTTTTGATTGATGTTAAAGTATTTTTTTTATTTATTGTAAATGGAAAAGGTGCATTTACACAAACAGAAACTTTTTTTAAAACATTGTTTAAACATGTATTTGATGTTTTTTATTTACTAAAAAAATAAATTGACACATTTTGGATAAAGAAAAATGCCTTTACATAGTTCTTGAAGGATCAGATTTGACACTGATGAGGTACAAATTGTCTTGTCACTGTAGTGGTACCTTCATAGATCAGATTTGTACCTTTGATGAAGGTACAATATTGTATCTGCAGGTTTTAAAAAACAAAGGTATATTTTGGTTTCCCATGATACAAATCATGTACTTAAAGGTACAAACTGAAATGGTACAAATGTGTTTCTTTGTATTAAGGTACAATTACATCCCATGAAAAGGTACTGCCCCAGTGACAAGGGTTTGTACCTTCTTTGGTACAACATTGTACCGTTTTTTTCTAAGAGTGTATAGTCATTTTTAAGCAACACAATACCATTGTTTTAACGATGTAGAATAACCTGTATTTTCAATTGCAAGTAATTTTCTGAAAAACAAAAACTAAAAACTAAACAAAATGCTGTAAAATTACAATATGTTTATTCAAAAGTTGAAAAAAAATGTTTTCAGACATGCATAGAACAAAATTTATATTTACATTTTAGTCAAAGTGGGTGTCACGGTGGCACAGTGGGTAGCACGATTGCCTCACAGCAAGAAGTTTGCTGGTTTGAGTCTCAGCTGGGCCAGTTGGCATTTCTGTGTGGAGTTTGCATGTTCTCCCTATGTTGGCGTGTGTTTCCTCCGGGTGCTCCGGTTTCCCCCACAGTCCAAAGACATGCGGTACAGGTGAATGGGATGAACTAAATTGTCAGTAGTGTATGTGTGTGTGAAAGAGTGTGTATGGGTGTTTCCTAGTGTTGAGTTGCAGCTGGAAGGGCATCCGCTGCGTAAAACGTGCAGGATAAGTTGGCGGTTCATTTCGCTGTGGGTTTCCTGATTAATAAAGGGACTAAGCCGTAAATAAAATGAATGAATGAACTTTACTCACAGCCATAACTAATAAATCCATAGAAACTAAAATTTTCAAAATGGTGTCTTAATTTAGCTGTATAAATTTAGACTAAAAATGAAACTGCAATTAAAAAAAACTTTCACTCAACATCTTTTTGAGGGTTTATTAATAATCAGCGATGGCTGTTGATGTTTCCTGTCTCTCTGCGGTAAATATGAGGTAAATATCAGACCTGTTTAAGCTACTGACAGCAAGTAAACACACATGGTGTGGTGTCCAAGGGCCACAATCTCATGGTGTTTACAAAAAATATTTGATATTTACATATCTGTCAGCTGTGCATCACAGGCCATCCATGTCTGTTCATTAAAAGCTGTTTGTCTGAGATAAATTCAGGCTCTTTTAAAAACTAATGCATATCATTGCTTCACATTTCACCCACGTGTTTCTATTTATTATTAGTGGTAGTAGTACGATTAACCAACACATCTCTTTAGAGACATTTAATGTTCTTCAGCAAAAGCAGTTAGTTTTGAACTTAAATACTATTGATAATGTTATAACACATGACTGTTGGCATTGCTCATATTTTCGCAAAAAACTTCATGAGAAACTCGAACTGCAACAACATAAGATATGTGAAAGACTTAACTTCTCATGGGAAAATAATTACGTTTGGTTTAATACTTAAGGATAAAAAGCTATCTTGTATAATAATTTGTTGATGTTATTAAAATGTTATATTCATTTATTTTTCCTTCTGCATAGTCCCTTATTTATCAGGGGTCGCCACAGCGAAATAAATATTTTTTACCCTTCCAGCCTCAACCCATTACTGGAAAACACCCCTACACTCTCACATTCACACACACTCATACACTATGGCCATGCAAAACATGCAAATTCCATACAGAAACACCAACTGGCCAGGACACAAGCCAGTGACCTTCTAACTGTGAGGCGACAGTGCTGACCACTGAGCCACTATGTCACCCAATTTTATATTCATTCATTTATTCATTCATTTTCTTTTCGGCTTTGTCCCTTTATTAATCTGGGGTCGCCACAGCGGAATGAACCGCCAATTTGTCTTTCATTCACATACATACACTACGGAAAATTATAGCTTACCCAATTCACCTGTACCGCATGTCTATGGACTTGTTGGGGAAACTGGTGCATCCAAAGGAAACCCACGCAAACACGGGGAGAACATGCAAACTCCACACAGAAATGCCAACTGACCCAGCCGAGGCTTGAACCAGCGACCTTCTTGCTGTGAAGCGATCATGCTACCCACTGCGTCGCCCTATTTATATTATATATTATTTAATTAGCAATATAAGTATTTAAGATACAAATCAGAGCAAACTATTTCTTACTATTTAAAGGACTGACACCACCATACATTTTGTTTTGACGTACTTCGGGGGGATCAAACAGTCATTGCCTAAACCCCCCTGTAATTCGCACCCTGCTTCAGTGCACTTGTTCAGCCCAACACAGGCTAGGATTCTCTTACTGAACATAAAAAATGTAAATAAATGAATATATAATAATTAACTAAAGTTAAAGCAATCCAACAAAAAACCCTGTGGCATTTATGTGAAGCTGATATTGTGATGCTGGTCTTTAAAGTACTTTATGTGTAAAATTTGTTCTTTTTTTAAACGTAAGAGTTTTTATAATTGTTTATTGAATAGTTTCACAGAATGTTTTTTGTTGTTGTTGTTTTAAAAACAACTTAACTGTAATGGCCTGACCCTCTAAAACCGGCCCAGAGTCTAATGTGGCCCCTTGGAAAAATTAATAGCCCACCCCTGGTGCACGCAATTGCTTTGATTATGATGATTAGGTGATTGGATGATTAGGTATGATTAAAGTTGAACCATGGAGCGTTTTGACAATGTTTTTGTTTCCTTTTCTGGACTTTTGCAGCCATGGCTGCCTATGAAGGATGAGAGAACTGTCGGATTTCATTTAAATATCTTCACTTGTGTTCTGAAGATGAATGAAGGGCTCAGGAGCGACACGAGGGTGAGTAATTAGTAATGTATACTATACTTCATATTTTCTTTTTGGGTGAACTAACCCATTAGACTAAACACTCACTCATTTTTTTTGCTGCTTGTTTAAACTACTTATTTAAAATGAGCTGAATCAGCACAATTCTTGAATCTTTTTATTTGGACAATCCACTTAAATTCATTAGTCCTGTTATTCATCAGGGGTCGCTACAGCGGAATAAACCGCCAACTTATCCAGCATATGTTTTACTGCGAAACTCACACTCATTCACATACATACACTACGGCCAGTTTAGTTTATTCAGTTCAGCTATAGCACATGTTTTTGGACTGTGGGGGAAACCGAAGCACCTAGAAGAAACCCACGCCAACACGGGGAGAACATGCAAACTCCACACAGAAATGCCAGCTGATCATTAATACATTGATGATACATTACAAATAAATGTAGAGTTAATCTTCTATTAAAGCAATGTTATTGTAAAAGGTGATAACTAAAATAACTGTAAGCTAATGAAAATAATGTGCAATAATGAGAGGATAATCATGTGCACACGGTAAACGTTAGGCTCATTAATAATCTGTTCAAAAAATGGTTAAAGTGAAAGCGGCAACCGCTGCTGCTTACAAAAAATCTCGAGCTCTTGAAAGTAGCAGTGCATGCATGAGCACTGCTTTTTTCCAGTCTATTTCAAAGAGAACCGATGAAACCCGTTGTATTACTAGGCACTGTTGCTTCGCACAAAGAAACATCAAGCGCGCGGGCGCTTTAAGCACATGCGCATCACATCAGCTGTGCGCGCGACACTGTCATCAGTGAGCGAGGATTGCCTGTGTCTCACCATGCGCCTGATCATCCTCTCATTCGGTATTTCACGACTTATCAGCTGCTTCTTGATTCTAAGATTCCATTTGCACGCTTATCAACAAAAGGTCTTAAACTAAAAATCTAATCTTTAGTGACAAAGCAGCTCTGGCATTTAGAAAATTATTTACAACTAGTCAACGTGGCTAGTGGAGGTGTCTGTCTAACCTGCCACCGGTGAAATCTATCCGCATTTGGCGGGTGCTAATGTCAAGCCCTGCTAACCACTGAGCCACCATGTCTACGGTGGCCCAGAGAGCTTAATTAAGAGAGCTGCAATTACAAAAAACACCAGCCAATAAAGAAACAATCTTCATCAATTTGACAGCACACCTTTTGCAAATTGGTCACAACACAAACAACTGAAGAAACGTGCTGCAAATTGGTCATAACACTTGCAAAAATTCACGTAACACAACAGAAATGTGTTCCCAAAAGGGGACCCAAAAACATGACGGACCCTGCTGAGATATGGATGTGTTATGTCGTGTAATCAGGATATTAAAATAAATGAAAAACTCTCAAAGACCACCAATCACTTACTGAGCAACAGTCACTGCATAACAACAACACATCCATATCTCAGCAGGGTTCATCATGTTTTTGGGTCTCCTTGAAACATTTCCGTTGTGTTACATGGATATTTGCAGGTGTTGTAAACAAATGCAGCACTTTTCTTCAGTTGTTTGTGTTTGTGTTGCAACACGTGTGCTGTCAAATTGATGCAGATTGTTTCTTTATTTGCCGGTGTTTTTTGTAATTGTACGTGCTTTCCTAAATTGCAGTGCGTTAAGCTCTCTCGGCCACCGTACATGTAGCCTCCACTTAAAGCTGCAGTCACACTAGAGTTTGTGTGTGCGAAATTCTGTAGTATGGCGCTGCGAAAAGGGGCGGGATTAAACAAGATGATTAGACATTAAAAAAGCAAGCGATTGCTCAATGTTTTAAATTTCTGTTCAGAGAGGTCATGTTTTGATCCTTTTTTTTAACATTTATTGTATAACAGAGAGACATATTGGTACATATCATTTACAATGATAATCATTAGATTATTTACAATGGTATCAATAAAGAATGAAAATGAAGATAAACAATAGAAAAAAAAACTAATAAAAAAATAGCAGAAATCAAACAAAACGTAAAGAGATATCAATAGGTCGTCTGATCTGAGAATAGATATATATTAGAGAAGAAATTGAGAGTGAAGAGGGCAAAATAATATGATAATGGCAATTTAGAGATTTAATAGATTATACAAATTAAAAGTTGTGCAAATTGAATATGTTTTAAGTGCTTTTTTTGTTAATGGCTCGTTTCCACTGACTGGTACAGTACGGTACGGGTCGGTGCGGGTCACCTTTATCAGGCTTGCATTTCCACAGCTAAAAGGGTACCAATGGGTAAAATCTGCTCTTCTTTTTAGCTTTGTGGCTGTTCATCAAGACGTCAACAAGGTTCATTTTAACCCAGGTCGAACAGGGCTCGTTATTATGTTATTATATGGATATATATTCTCTCGGCTGTGTATGAAAACATGGCGGCTCCTTTTTTTTTCATACTGGCTTGTTGCATGAGCTTGTGACATATCTATGTAAACCAATAGCATTTAGCTGCGCGTCTAGCTCTGCCTTTGGAACCCTTTTGGTACCCTTTCTTGTGTTTGGTACCCTTTCGAAAGGGTGCCGAAAAAGGGGTATGTATATTCGATTCTGTACGCCTTTTTGACAGTAGAAATGGCCATAAAAGCGTAACAACCCATACCGTACCGTACTGTACCAGTCAGTAGAAACAAGACATAAGTGAGTCATGTTTTGATCCTGGATTGGTCTCACGCAGTCAAGTGATGCGATTTTCAGGTCAGAGTTCACCAAGCTTGAAATTTGCACCTCAGTGAAATGCGAAACTTGACGCATGACCCTGCGTTTACGGTCTGACGCATTCGCGTGAGTATGAATGGACGTCTATGGGGAGAAAAGTCCACTGTGACCGCAGCTTAAATTTGTAAATACAATGAAGTTAACTTAATCGATTTGTGTTGAGACAACATTGTGTGACAGAATTGTGTGGAACCCATTATTTTTTACAGTGCTTAAAAAATAGCATCAGGAACCTATAACATCCACTGAGCCATTTTCGTTCCACTAAACATTCCTTAGTTTATTTAAATGTTCTTCATTCTGTGACTTAATTTCTCTCATGTATGCAAAAGTTACTTTAATTAAACAATATTTAATTTTGAAACTTACAGTGATAGAGTTGCGCTTTAGACGCCATCTTGTGGTCAGACGCGAAAAATCATAATCAGCGCGAACTCGCAGTGCATTATGGGTATTTTCTATCTGTTCCGTGCACTTCATAACATCCATGGTTTCAAACCTTTCGAACACTACTAGAAATGGCTGTCCTTTCAAATAGTGCACTATTTGAGGGTATAGGATGCGGTTTCAGATACAGCCCTAAAGAAAGGACCTCAGCCATCGATCACAGAAGGCGACATGTTTTCAGAAACAGATGTGTCATACTTGCACAACTGCATTTCTGTGATAAACAGCTCGTTTCCTCAATACCTCGGTGACTCATTGGTATGTCTAACTCTTGCAGACACAGCACATGTACTGAAAAGTCATGCTTTTGGTTATAAAGTTTGCCTGGAGTTATACAGCACAGACTTTGTTTATCTGCCAGTGTGTCTTTAACTCTAGAGGGCAGTGTTTTCTCATTTATCAACCATTTTCTTAAAAGATTTACAATTAACCAAACACCAATCAACCATATGGATCTCATTGAATGTTTATGAAAACAAAAATAAAAATTCCCACTTGTATGTCGTTAGGGATGCTATTTGTTTCCTGGGATGTTAATATTTATTTAAACATGTTTCTGTCTCTTCTAGAAGACTGAATTTGGACCAGATGTGTGAATCACAAAGATACTACAGACAGAGAGATAAAAAGGTACATCAATCATCTGAATTTAATCAATGTAGATCAGGGGTGCCCAAACCCTTATGCAATTAGGGCCAATACCAAATATCATTGAGCACCGAGGGCCAAAGGTAAATATCTATCTATATTACATTAAAGTTGCCATGGATAATTTCCTTATTTAAAAGTAAATAGAAGACATTGCTTTAAATCATATTGACTAATGCAGTATAGCATTTCAAATGATGACTTATTGCTATAAACACATTAACAGTTGCATGTAGTGGAGTTTGATGATTAATACACTAGTCAAGCAGAATCTGCCTTTACCTTGATTAGTGATTTGATTTGTAAATAGAATACATTGCTTTAAATCATATTACTAATGCAGTATAGCATTTAAAATGATAACTTATTGCTATAATTAACAATCACATCTATAACACAGTGGAGTACGATGATTAATGCACTAATTAAGCAGAATCTGCCTTTACCTTGATTTGTAATTTGATTGATTTGATTTGTAAATAGAATACATTGTTTTAAATCATATTAAATAATGCAGTATAGCATTTAAAATGATAACTTATTGCAATAAACACATTAACAATCACATGTATTACAGTGGAGTTTGATGATTAATACACTAGTCAAGCAGAATCTGTCTTTACTTTGATTTGTGATTTGATTGATTTGATTTGTAAATAGAAGACATTGTTTTAAATCATATTAACTAATGCAGAATAGCATTTAAAATGATAATTTATTGCTATAAACACATTAACAATCACATGTAGAACAGTGGAATTCGATGATTAATACACTAGTCAAGCAGGATCTGCCTTTACCTTGATTTGTAATTTGATTTAATTGATTTGATTTGTAAATAGAAGACATTACTTGAAATTATATTAACTAATGCAGTATACTGGGAGTGCAGAATTATTAGGCAAGTTGTATTTTTGAGGATTAATTTTATTATTGAACAAAAACCATGTTCTCAATGAACCCAACAAACTCATTCATATCAAAGCTGAATATTTTTGGAAGTAGTTTTTAGTTTGTTTTTAGTTTGAGCTATTTTAGGAGGATCTCTGTGTGTGCAGGTGACTATTACTGTGCATAATTAT
The DNA here is from genome assembly GCA_903798205.1 of Danio tinwini. Taxonomy (NCBI): domain Eukaryota; kingdom Metazoa; phylum Chordata; class Actinopteri; order Cypriniformes; family Danionidae; genus Danio; species Danio tinwini. The sequence continues at coordinate 7,310,288 of CAIGQZ010010775.1, forward strand.
TAGGCAACTTAGCAAAAAACAAATATATACCCATTTATTTTCACCAGTGAAACCAATATAACATCTCAACATTCACAAATATACATTTCTGACATTCAAAACAAAAACAAATCAGTGACCAATATAGCCACCTTTCTTTGCAAGGACACTCAAAAAGCCTGCCATCCATGGATTCTGTCAGTGTTTTGATCTGTTCACCATCAACATTGCGTGCAGCAGCAACCACAGCCTCCCAGACACTGTTCAAAGAGATGTACTGTTTTCCCTTCTTGTAAATCTCACATTTGATGATGGACCACAGGTTCTCTATGGGGTTCAGATCAGGTGAACAAGAAGGCCATGTCATTAGTTTTTCTTCTTTTAGACCCTTTCTTGCCAGCCACGCTGTGGAGTACTTGCACGCATGTGATGGAGCATTGTCCTGCATGAAAATCATGTTTTTCTTGAAGGATGCAGACTTCTTCCTGTACCACTGCTTGAAGAAGGTGTCTTCCAGAAACTGGCTGTAGGACTGGGAGTTGAGCTTGACTCCATCCTCAACCCGAAAAGGCCCCACAAGCTCATCTTTGATGATACCAGCCCAAACCAGTACTCCACCTCCACCTGGCTGGCGTCTGAGTCAGACTGGAGCTCTCTGCCCTTTACCGATCCAGCCACAGGCCCATCCATCTGGCCCATCAAGACTCACTCTCATTTCATCAGTCCATAAAACCTTAGAAAAATCAGTCTTGAGATATTTCTTGGCCCAGTCTTGACGTTTCAGCTTGTGTGTCTTGTTCAGTGGTGGTCGTTTTTCAGCCTTTCTTACCTTGGCCATGTCTCTCAGTATTGCACACCTTGTGCTTTTGGGCATTCCAGTGATGTTGCAGCTCTGAAATATGGTAAAACTGGTGGCAAGTGGCATCTTGGCAGCTGCACGCTTGACTTTTCTCAGTTCATGGGCAGTTATTTTCCTTGGTTTTTCCACACGCTTCTTGTGACCCTGTTGACTATTTTGAATAAAACGCTTGATTGTTCGATGATCACGCTTCAGAAGCTTGGCAATTTTAAGAGTGCTGCATCCCTCTGCAAGATATCTCACTATTTTTGACTTTTCAGAGCCTGTCAAGTCCTTCTTTTGACCCATTTTGCCAAAGGAAAGGAAGTTGCCTAATAATTATGCACACCTGATATAGGGTGTTGATGTCATTAGACCACACCCCTTCTCATTACAGAGATGCACATCGTCTAATATGCTTAATTGGTAGTAGGCTTTCGAGCCTATACAGCTTAGAGTAAGATGACATGCATAAAGAGGATGATGTGGTCAAAATACTCATTTGCCTTAAAATTCTGCACTCCCTGTATTGCTATAAAAAACATTAACAATCACATGTATTACACAGTGGAGTTCGATGATTAATACACTAGTCAAGCAGAATCTGCCTTTACCTTGATTTGTCCTCTATGCGTCTAGTGACGGTATGTACATTTAAACTAAATCTGTTTCATTTACACTATTTAATTGAAACGTTTAATTTGAGTTAGCTTTTAACAATAACGGAAACAAACAAAAGGTTACATTAGATTTGAAATGACAATCTCTAAACTACACCCATCATTCTTTCCTGTTTTCACATGGGTTGCGGGCCAAATCAAAGGTTACTATGAACCAACTTTGGGCATCCCTGATATAGATTAACTACTTTCCTAAATGATTTATATGAATATCTGATTTATAGGAAAGACTCACACTCAAAGGCTTTACATTCCTGTTTGAAAATGAATATTTTTAGCTAATTCTCAGTGAATATAGTGAATATATTTAGGTGCATTCATTCATTTATTCATTTTTTTTCTCGAGTCCCTTTATAAAAAATGGCCAACTTATCCAGCATATGTTTTACACAGCGGATCCCCTTTCAGCTGCAACCCATCAATGGGAAACACCCATACATTCTCACATTCACACACATACACTATGGCCAATTTAGTTTATTCAGTTCACCTACAGTACATGTATTTGACTAGCGAACATGCAAACTCCACACAGAAATGCCAACTGACCCAGCTGGGGCTCGAACCAGCAACCTTCTTGCTGTGCGGCGATCGTGCTACCCACTGTGCCACCGTGACGCCTGTTTTGGTGCATTGAAACGAAACAGTTTTATTAAACGGTTATATCCATTAAAATAGGAGTTTGGTCATCAAACATCTTTAGGAACAGAAAGATAATACATGTAAATTCAATTGGGTTATTGTCAAGAGAAATTACAAACTACACAATTTCAGCTACATTTCTTTTTTTTTTATCATTTCTCTTGATTTTGTTTCTGTTTATTAACATTTTAATTTATATTTTCCCCAACATAGTTTTGGATTAGATTTAGTTTTTGGCTTTTAGTACTGACTGATCTATTGTATATGTACTTATATAGTATTGTAGTGTTCATTCATTCATTCATTCATTCATTCATTTTTCGTGCCTTAGCCCCTTTATTTGTCTGGGGTTACCACAACGAATTGAACCGCCAACTTATCCAGCATATGTATTACACAGTGGATGCCCTTCCACCTGCAACCCAGTACTGAGAAACACCCATACACACTCAATCACAGTCATACACTACAGCCAATTTAGTTTATTCAATTCACCTATAGCGCATGTCTTTGGACTGTGGACTTGAACCAGCGACCTTCTTGCTGTGAGGCGACAGTGCTTACCACTGAGCCACCGTGTTGCCCTATTTTAAAGGGGTAAGGGGTGCTCATTTATCCTAAGCACTGTATGCTTTAAAACTAAATAAAAAACAGTATAAGTTATGTAATATTTCATTAGTTCAAAGAAGTAAACGCATGCGCATGTTAAGTTCAATACAACCACTTTCATGTAATTTGGTGTAACAATAGTTTATTCACAAAAAAAATGTTGTCAGGCATCTTTTGATCACATATTGAAAGTATTTAAGCATCAGAGTGCGGCCCCAAAATACTAATCACAATCTAATTCAATAGAAAATAGCATGATTACTTATTTTTCCATATTGTAAAATGTACTGGTTGGAATAATTGTTGTTGTTTTTTTAGATAGCTAAGGTAGATATATTTGTAATGTGGATTTCAATTAATCAAATTAGGTTTATTTGTAAATTGATTTCGGGTCAACTCAGTGGCTCAGTGGGTAGCACTGTTGTGTCTCCTTGTGTTAGCGTGGGTTTCCTCTGGGTGCTTTGGTTTCCCCCACAAGTCTAAAGACATGCGTTATAGGTGAATTGAGTAACCTAAATTTTCCATAGTGTGTGAATGAGTGTGTATGGGTGTTTCCCAGTGCTGGGTTGTGGGTGGAAGGGCATCCACTGCGTGAAACATACGCTGGATAAGTTGGTGGTTCATTCCGCTGTGGCAACCCCTGATTAATAAAGGGACTAGACCGAAAAGAAAATAAATGAATTAGTAGATTATATATATAAAAAAAATTGTCAGGCATCTTTTAATGACATATTAAAAGTATTTAAGCATCACAGTGCAGCCTCAAAGTAATATTCACAATCTAATTTACTCGAAAATAGCATGATTACTTTTGAACAATTTAACAATAAATAATAACTTGACTTTTAGTTGATCGTTTGGTATCAGAAGTGGCTTATATGTAAGGCAAATGCCTCTAGATTACGCTTATTTTACCAAAATAAAATATGATCATGTCTTGATTTTTTTATTATTTAATTAGGACAGTAAGGTCTGACTTTGCTTAGACAAAAGTCTTGTCACTTAACAGAAATATTGTACAGTATAGAATATAAAGTCATGGTGCAATGGAAAAATTATTAATATTGTGTATGACTCCCATGAGCTTGGAGGACTGCATCCATATATCTCTGCAATGACTCAAAAATGACTGGATGTTGCTATCCACTCTGCAGATTTCTTGTACGCCCTTATACTGAATGTAACCCTAAACCATGATTTTTTTCCATGACCAAACTTGACTGATTTCTGTGAGAATATTGGGTCCGTGCCGGTTCCAATAGGTCTTTTGCAGTATTTGTGATGATTGGGATGCAGTTCAACAGATGATTCATCGGAAAAATCAACCTTCTGCCACGTTTCCAAATTATCAGCTAGAAGTCAAGTTATTATTTGTTGCTCTTACAACTGGGATCAATGACAAGACTTTTGTCAGGTAGTGTAGTTGTAATGTGGAATTACACAAAAACATTGACACACACTCATTCACACTCATACACTACGGACAATTTAGCCTACCCAATTCACCTATACCGCATGTCTTTGGACTGTGGGGGAAACCGGAGCACCCGGAGGACACCCACGCAAACGCAGGGAGAGCATGCAAACTGACCCAGCCGAGGCTCGAACCTGTGACCCAGCGACCTTCTTGCTGTGAGGCAACAGCACTACCTACTGTGCCACTGCGTCACCTGATTATATTATTACAATCTAAATTATAAGTTAAGGTGTCAAGCATATGCATTTATCTGCAGTTATACATTAAAATGTGCTATCAACTCTTTTCTATTTCTATTTTTATACATTTTTTGGATAGACAATGGGTCATTATTTCACCCATATTTTGACTTTTTTTTTTTACAAACATTACCTAAAACATTCTGACACTTTTTAAATACATGTATCTGTATCAATCACTGGTAACACTTTAATTTGATGGTCCATTTGAGTATTTGTAGACTGTCTGCTTAATATCTGTTGATACTGCTCCTACAGCAGACATTTAACTGACTATAAGATCCTTTGCAAGTACAATTCAAAGTCAATTTACACTAACCCTAACCTCGACCTACAGTCTACTTATAATCTAATGAGAATTAGTTGGCATGTAGATGCAAAGGAACAAATGGACCATCAAAATAAAGTGTGACCAAATCACTTTTTAAATTATATTTGACATTTTGCCTCGGACCCATATATAGTAAATAGAATAATTCACCCCCCCAAAATGTCTTTGCTTACCATTTATTCACACTTAAGTAGTACCATATCTTCATATGTTTCTTTTTTATTCTGTTGAACACAAAAGAAGATATTATGAAAAATGTTGGAATCCATTCACCTCGTTAATAGAGGTAAATAATGTAAACCAGTTTCCACTATACTTTAAAATATCGTCTTTTGTGTTCAACAGAATAAAAAAGAAACATATGAAGATATGGTACTACTTAAGTGTGAATAAATGGTAAGCAAAGACATTTTGGGGGGGGTGAATTATTCTATTTACTATATATGGGTCCGAGGCAAAATGTCAAATATAATTTAAAAAGTGATTTGGTCACACTTTATTTTGATGGTCCATTTGTTCCTTTGCATCTACATGCCAACTAATTCTCATTAGATTATAAGTAGACTGTAGGTCGAGGTTAGGGTTAGTGTAAATTGACTTTGAATTGTACTTGCAAAGGATCTTATAGTCAGTTAAATGTCTGCTGTAGGAGCAGTATCAACAGATATTAAGCAGACAGTCTACAAATACTCAAATGGACCATCAAATTAAAGTGTGACCAAATCACTTTTTAAATTATATTTGACATTTTGCCTCGGACCCATATATAGTAAATAGAATAATTCACCCCCCCAAAATGTCTTTGCTTACCATTTATTCACACTTAAGTAGTACCATATCTTCATATGTTTCTTTTTTATTCTGTTGAACACAAAAGA
>CAIGQZ010010775.1:7331738-7344191 GCA_903798205.1 Danio tinwini
AATTTATATATTATAATTTATATATGTATTCATTTATTTATTTATTTTTAAAGATGTAGATTTAATTTAAATTAAAATGAATAGTAATTTTAGATTTACCAGCTATTTTACCATTCTATATATGCAACAGGAGACTACAGATGTCCTTCTATGCGGGTTCATATTACGTCTAATTGTTTTTATCTGGCAAATTGGCTAAATTGACAGGCAAGTGTTTGCTTGGGTTACTCGGAATCCTTGTTGACCAACAGAGGGAGAAAGTGAGTAAGAAAAACGGATGCTTATGGCAGGGCAAAGCGGGTGTTTGGTTGATACGTTTTAGGTTTTTCTGGGTTTTAATTAGCGAGACCGTTCGAATGCATTTTCAAATCATGATTGACATGCATTGATTTGGCTTCAAAATTTAATATTTTAATTAAAAGCCAAATTATTTTATATATTATAATAATCAGTGACTGATTTGGGGGCCCTAAGCAATTCCAGCCATGGGCCCCAAAAGTTCTAAAATACACGTTTTGTACTTTAATTACTTTTATTTATTTTGCTGTTCTTTACTTACATCACTCTGTCTCCTTTCCTACATTTTATCTTAATGCAAAATAATAAAAACACGTAAAGCATTTTGTAACATCTTCTAAAACTTTTCAAATGATTTTTTATGGATTCACAGCTAAAAATAATAAATTAACTATTTCATTTTTTAAACTAAATCTTTACTGATTTCACTGCTGAACTGGTCCATAATTAAGGGTGGGGGACACATTTGCACAGATGTAATAATTACATTCAAATAAAAAATACAATAGAAACCAAATTTATATATAATTTATAGGTATAATTCTAGGTCTTTATTTGGAGGGCCTCAGATTTCCTGGGGCCCTGAGCAGCAGCTTACCTTGCTAATTGGTTAAATCCACCTCTGATAATAATAGTATGAACTTTTTTTATATTAGTGTTGAGAAAACAATAATCACATACAAAATAAACGTTTTTGACATAATATGTGTGTGTACTGTGTATATTTATTTATAAATATATTTATATTTATATACAAACACACAATGCAAGCATATATTTGAGAAAATGTTTATTTATGTTTAGGTATTAAATATATGTTTATTATACAAATTATATATACATTTAAATATCTATGTAACAAAATTGTTATATATATATATTGTATATATATATATACTGCCTAAATCCTTTGTGGCATAGATTCAACAAGGTTCTGGAAATATTCCTCAGAGACTTTGGTCATATTGACATGATAGCATCACGCAGTTGCTGCAGATTTGTCAGCTGCACATCCATGCGAATCTCTCATTCCGCCACATCCCAAAGGTGCTTTATTGGATTGAGATTTGGTGACTGTGGAGGTACAGTGAACTCATAGTCATGTTCAAGAATCCAGTCTGGGATGATTAGTGCTTTATGACATGGCGCGTTATCCTGCTGGATACAGCCATCAGAAAATGGGTACACTGTGGTCATAAACATACACATGTGGTCATCCCTCTGCTGCTGTAGGCCATCCACCTCAAGGTTGGATATATATATATATATATATATATATATATATATATATATATATATACTCAATGTTGTTTTCACTTGCAGAAGAAATGTCAAATTACATCGTTACACCTCCAAACATCATATTTTTAGTGCTCAAATGTTTAAAATGGGGACTTTGTATATAAACCTAACGATTTTTTACTATACAAACTGTATGTTCTTTTTCCACACCCTTAAACCCAACCTTCACTGCTTTATTCTGTGTCATTTATGAGCCTTTGTTCACACAAAAAGTCCCCACAAGGTCAAAATTGACTGGTTTTGCTTCATTTGTGGCCTTGTTTGCAGTCATGTTTACAGTGGCTAGATTCTAATTCTTGTATAATTTCTTTCCCATCAGGCCTTTTAATTATGACTCGGACTGGATGTCTGGCCTCCTGTGGGGACCGAGAGCACACTTGTTGCCGGTTCTGTCCAGTTCTGCTCTGATTTACTGAGCCTCTGGCCTGTGTGCAATCCCACACACACAAAAGAGGTGTGATGTGTGATCCCGCAGACGCCACCGATGATACTGGAGCAACACTGAACGCAGCCAAGTAAGGTTTAAACACCAGACAACTGACGTGACAGTTTTTTTGTTTGTTACTTATGTATTTTATATTAATTTTCCTATTAAACAAATTAGCAGCTTTAAAATCAGTGAAGGTGGACTGGTCAGATTAAGTGTTGAATTTGGGAACACAGTGATTCTTTTTGACAGTTTTCTTTTGATCTGAAATGAATTATGATCTGTTTTTGTCAGTCATAAATATATTCAGATTTTTTGTCTACACTGGTAAACAGGTTTGCAGCTGTCTGGAGTGGCTTTTATACAATACACTTCTCTCTAGTTTTATTTGAAAAGGTAAATTGTACATTAATTGACCTATAAGTATGTGTATATACAGTTGAAGTAAGAATTATTAGCCCCCCTTTGAATTGTTATTATTTTAAAAAATATTTCCCAAATAAGAGCATTTTCACAGTATGTCTGATAATATTTTTTCTTCTGGAGAAAGTCTTTTTTGTTTTATTTCGGCTAAAATATTTAATTTTTTTAAAACCCATTTTAAGATCAATATTATTTTCCCCTTTAAGCTATATATTTTTTTCGATTGTCTACAGAACAAACCATTGTTATACAATAACTTGCCTAATTACCCTAACCTACCTAATTAACCTGGTTAAGCCTGTCACTTTAAGCTGTATAGAAGTGTCTTGAAAAATATGTAGTAAAATATTATGTACTGTCATCATGGCAAGATAAAATAAATTTATTATTAGAAATGAGTTAAACTATTAAAACTATTATGATTAGAAATGTGTTAAAAATATTCTCTCCGTTAAACAGAAATTGGGGAAAAAAATTAACAGGGGGCTAATAATTCTGACTTCAACTGTATGTGATCCTGGACCACAAAACCTATATTAAGTCTTATCTTGCACAGGCATATTTGTAGGAATAGCCAAAATTACTAGTAAATACAACAAAATTATATTTTTTTCTTTAATGCCTTTTTGGAATTTGGACATTTTCAGAGGCATTTTCTCAGTATTGTGAGGTCAGATTTTCAGATATTTGTATCTCAGCCAAATATTATCCCAAGAAACCGTACATCAATGGAAAACGTATTTATTTAGCTTTTGGATGTACATCGGAGAAAATAAGTATTGAACACATCATCATTTTTCTCAGAAAACATATTTCTAAAGGCACCGTTGACTTGAAATTTTCACCAGATGTTGATAGCAACCAAAGAAATCCATACGCAAAGAAAATACAAATTAAGTTGTGTGTAATAAAATGAAATGACGCTGGAAAAATGTATTGAACACATGAAGAATGGAAGATGTAGACAGATTGGAAAGCCCAGACAGCAGCTGAAATCTCTCAGTAGTTCTTCAGCAATCCTCTGCTCTTCCTCATTTTAAATGAATATTCGCTGCTTCAGTCCAACATCTACATTAGCAGGATGATGAAGATGAAACCAGGGTGGACATTTCAGCAAGACAATGATCCAAAACACAGCCAAGGAAACTCTCAAATGCTTTCAGAGAAAGAAAATCAAGCTGTAGAACGGCCCAGCCAATCACCTGACTTGAATCCAATAGAAAATACGAAATAAAGCTCAGATTTGTTAGACGAGACCTACAGAACCATCAAGATTTTTACACTGTTGAAGTCTATTGAAAAATTACACCTGAGCATTGCATGTGACTACATTCTTCACATGAGAGACGTCTTAAAGCTGCCATCACCAAAAAAGCCTTTTAGTCACAGAACAGTTAAGAACTGCTGCTTCAGAGAATCCTGTATTTTACCACAAGCGAGCAACGGATGATAAATATATATCTTTTTTTTTTAAATGTATTATGAAATGAAAACACATTAACCAATGCAGACGGAGCTGATGCAGAATAATCTAAAGGCTCTTTACTTTATGCTGTTCTTCACTACTGTGTGTTCAGCTCATGCTGTGATGAGTCTGTCCAGACGTCTGCAGCTCCTGCGCCGTCAAGAATGGACTTATTCACTGCTGGCACGTGCCTATAATTTGTCAGTCATAATTCAGCATCTCTGACTCCCTGTTTATCCACACACACAAACACACACATGTCCACAGGCACAAGTGCTGAACTAGACTCAAAATCTACATGGTAAAATTTTATTGCATTATGAAAAAAACTGGGAAATGCAGCATCTTTTAAGTCTATGTAACTCTTTTTTTTCCATTTCATCTTTACAGCCAACAAAATAGTCCATCATCGTGTAAATGATCGGCCAAACTGCTTTGAAAACAATGTTGTGTAAATGTATCCCCTTGTTTTCCAGTACAAATATCTAACCGTTCATAAATCAAGATACACTTCAAATATTAAGGCTTGATATTGAGGATAATGTGATGTTAAAACAAAAACAAATATCTGCTAGCAGGGTCAGAAAATCTATATTCATTTAATTTAATTTGTATTCTCACCCATTATCAAAATTATACACTACCTGACAAATGTCTTGTTGTTGATCCCAGTTGTAAGAGCAAAACAATAATAACTTGACTTCTAGTTGATTATTTGGAAAAGTTGGCAGAAGGTCGATTTATTTTTTTTTCTCCGATGAATCATCTGCTGAACTGCATCCCAATCATCACAAATACTGCAGAAGACCTATTGGAACCCACATGGACCCAAGATTCTCATAGAAATCAGTCAAGTTTGGTGAAGGAAAAATCATGGTTTGGGGTTACATTCAGTATGAGGGCGTATGAGAGATCTGCAGAGTGGATGGCAACATCAACAGCCGCTATCGAGACATTTGTGCTGCCCTTTACATTACAAACCACAGGACAGAGCTGCTCCTCATACTCCAGCCTTCACATCAAAGTTCCAGAAAGCAAAAAAGGTCAAGGTGCTCCAGGATTGGCCTGCCCAGTCACCAGAAATAAACATTATTGAGCATGACTAGGGTAAGATGGAGGAGGAGGCATTGAAGATGAATCCACAAATTTTTGATGAACTCTGGGAGTCCTGCAAGAACGCTTCCTTTGCCATTCCAGATGACTTTATTAAGTTATTCGAGTCATTGCAGAGATGTATGGATGCAGTCCTCCAAGCTCATGGGAGTCAGACACAATATTCATTCTTTTTTCCTCTGCAGCATGACTTTATATTCTATACTGTACATTATTTCTGTTAAGTGACAAGACTTTTGTCTAAGCAAAGTCAGACATTACTGTCCTAATTCAACTATTAAAAATCAAGACATGATCATATTTTATTTTGCTAAAGTAAGATTAATCTAGAGAGCTTTGACTTTCATGTAAGCCACTTTTGATACCAAATGATCAACTAGAAGTCAAGTTATTATTTGTTATTCTTAAAACATGGATAGGCAACAAGACTTTTGTCGGGTAGTCTATATATTTTTTAGTATTGTTTTTCAGAAACAAAGATTTATAGTATGTTCTTCTCAAGTACAATAAAACATGTTTACAATAATAAAACACTGTCAAAATTTCAGTAGTTGTGTTTTAATTCAGTAAGTTTGTTTGTGTTTTTAAGCTAATAGGATTGTTTACTTGCATATGAATCATTCATGTATAATGTCCCTTAGGGCATGTTTTACTAACTAAAAGTATGTGCTTTTTATGTAATTTATGCTGTAACTGTATGAATTTTTTCTTTATCCTGCCACACATCTGCCATGAACTGCAAATGAAAATTGTCCTTTATGGTTAAACATGCACATATTATGACCATGGATCATGAAACTAGTCATAAGAGTAAATTTTCAGAAATGTATACACACGTCATGTTTTTTCCTGGGAATAATATTTCTAAAGGAGCTTTTGACATGGAATTGAACCAGATTTTGGTAAAAACCCAAACAATACAAACATAAAAATAAAACAATCTGAATAAATAATAAATAATATAAATCTGAAAAATGAAATGACACAAGGAGAAAGTACTAAACTACTGAAATGTATTAGTACGTTATATAAAAGGCTTTTTTGGTCTATCAAATCTGAGCTTTAATTGTTTTTTTTTATTGGATTCATGTTAGGTGATTGGCTGGGCCATTCTACAGCTTGATTTTCTTTCTCTGAAAGCATTTGAGAGTTTCCTTGGCTGTGTTTTGGATCATTGTCTTGCTGAAATGTCCACCCTGGTTTCATCTTCATCATCCTGCTAATGTCGTTGCAAGACTGAAGCAGCTAATGTTCATTTACACTGAGGATGGGCAGAGGATTTGCTGAAGAACTACTGAGAGATTTCAGCTGCTGTCTGGGCTATCACTGCCTTTCCACACCTCTCTTTCTTCATGTGTTCAATACATTTTCCCTGTGTAGTTTTATTTTATTACACCACTTCATTTCTAAGCTAATTAGTTTAGTTCTCTTTGCATATATGAATTTATTTGGTTGTTACCAACATCTAGGGTAAATTTCAAGTCAGTGGCACTTTTACAAATAGGTTTTCTGGTGATGTGTTTAATACTTATTTTCTCTTCTGTGTTAATAATTTATAACCATAGGCTACTTAATACGTATCAATCAATCAAATTAGTGCATATTTGATAAAGATATGTATGTTTTAAGACAACAGCAAGGCTTTAATTGGCTATGTTAATATTATTTTTTTATATAAAAAAAGTTAAACAAAAAATAAGATACATTTTGCTTGTTTTTAAAATGTTAATCATATATATTTTAAATATGTATTATGTACTTTTTGCACTGTGATATCAATTACAAAACCATATCAATGTTTAAACTGCATATACCATTGTTTCACCTATCAATGCCATCGGTGAACTGTTTCTTCTCTGAAATGTATTTTTAACTAGTGTTATCTTGTTTTGTTAGTTAGTTTTTTTAATGGAAGTTCATTTAAAGTTTCTCTTTTAGTGATCATGGAAAGAGTTATGGGGCAGTCGTGTTTTACTGTCCACATACTTTGGAGAGATCCAGGAATTGACATCAGGATCTGTGGCCCATCTGCTTGAGTTCAGGAGAGGACGACGAGTAAAAAAATGAGAATCAGATCGAGGAATTCTCCACCAATCAGGTCTGCTGATCTCTCTGTCATTAATACACTGTTGTGTTCTCTGACCAAACCATAGTAAGCTGTCCGCTATTAGACAATAGCAGGCTAATCTGATACAAATTCATGTTCAGAATTTGAAGATCTATGAATGAAAAATAATTCATAAACATTTCGCTGCCTCAGGTTCAGCCTTTGTGAAGGAGGTTGTAAAGTCATGGGTTCAGCTTCGGTTTGCCATGTTGCCATATCCAGTTAATATAAGCCTCATATTGTTAGAGTGTTTTTTTTATATTTAATGTGACAGCGTTATAAAAGTAATTATGGCGAATTACAAGGAGATTTGACTCCTCTAAGTGAAGAGATTTGATCCCAACGAAACATTAACAACAGTGAAGACAAGAGGAGAGTCAGCCCTTTCAATAGTGGAAACTAGTTCAGTAAGATAATTAATTAAAACATGTCGAAAAATGCTAATCGATTTGATGTCAATTGACTATCTTGATGTCAAAACAACATCAAATTGACATCTAACATTGGTTTCAAAAGTACCTGTTAAAAGTCAATTCCAGGACTGTCCTGTAATCAATTTTTGACTCCAATGTTAGATGTCAATTTGATGTCATTTTGCAACCCAAGTTTATTATGATTATGTACCCCTATATACATTTCTGTAGAGTGGCAAATATGGAACAGGAGCTATGTTTTTTTTGCAGTTTTTGTTTTCATGAATCTCAATTTCTCTTGCGAGTGACATTCGTGCCAGGCCGCTGTCAACTGACCGACTGACTGACCGACCGGCTGATCGTGTTTTTAAAAAGCACTGATTGACCAACAATAACCCACTTCCCTAAGCCTCACGTTATTTGAGTCACCCTCACATTTTTACAACGTTTTCAGATTTTACCTCATTCTCACCCTGTTATTTACTTGTTTGTTTTCTTTTTTGGCTTTTGTTTTTGTTTTACATGCTTTCTGGAACAGTTCTTTGCAGGACTCGAACTCCATCGTCACGGTCAACTCTTCCATGTGTAGGCTTTTTGAGATCTCAAATTTCTCTTGCAAGTGCCATTCGCGCCTTCTGTGCGTAAATCCACAAGTGGCCGCTGTTGACTGACTTAGTGACTGACTGATCAACTGACACGCCCTCCTCCTTCCCTAAACCCAACCAATAGTGTTTTCAAAAGTACCGATTGACCTGCTTACCCATTTCCCTAAACCCAACCGACAGTTTTAAAAAGCAATCCAGAAAAGATTCTTGTCTGATTTTTACCACGTTTTTCCAACTTTACCACATTCTCACCCTGTTGTTTACTTGTTTATTTGATGTTTTGGCTTCTGTTTTTGTCTTACCTGCTTTCTGTTCTTCACCAGACTCGATTCCCGTTGTCACGGTCAACTCCTTTCTGCGTCTCAAGTCAACTGACATACATGGCGAGCTACTGGACAAAATGGTAACAGCGAGAAAGCCGTCCATACAGAAGTAAGTGGTCAGCTAGTAAGTGCGAAAAGGAACGGCATCAATTTTTTTTAATAAAGTTACGATATAATGTTTCATATCATTCGATATCGATAATTATAGAATATTTTTAACAATACATTTAAGAATATTAGGATTTTTTTATTTAACCACTTTATTTTAATTTACCAACATCACTAATGCAAATAGTTTTAATAGTCAAAAACAAAAATATTTAAACAAAAATCTGATCTCTTTATAGTAAAATAAACATAAGTGTTAAAGAGACTCTTAAACTTGGTAAATAAAATGTTACAAAGTGTGTGCAATGGTAAAGCATAAATACTGAACAATCAAAGCAAACTTTAAGGTAGATTAAAATCTGTAAGGTGTGAATAATAATGATACAGTAAACCTCAAACTCTGTAAACAAAACAAATTATGATAATCAATTCTGAACTTTAAGTAAAAGAACCAACCATCATTATTCAGATACATAGTGCAACATTACAAATTGTGGCTGGGATGCACAAGAAAAGAAACCAAAAAGCCACTTTGGTGACATCTTTACATCCTTTTTTATTTACAATCTCCTCACTGCTGCTATACGGCACTCATTTTTGCATGTGTTGTTATTCTGACCTTAAGTGGCAAGTGCTAGTGCGTGGTTTTCTTCACCATTTACAATGCGCTTTGAGCTCATGCTCCCCTGGTGTCTCTCATAATTAGGCAACCATGTTTTCTCAGAGCATGACGAACGGAGAAACAATTTCTGCAGCTCTGATACAAATTTATGAGGAAAAGTAAAAAGCACTGCTGTGTTTGTCTAAGGTAATTAGTCTGCCGTTATTACTGAAATGTGTATATTCTATACAAAGTGTGAAGCAGATTGGATAGTTCTACTTACATGAATCGAGGTGTGCTTGTGGCGTTTGGAAAGGTTCAGATGTTTTTCAACTTGGTGCGTCACTTGTGCGCCGCTTGCACAACATGTGCACGTTGCTCCAATAAGCGCATCGTACACGTCATGCGCCTTCATTGCAAATGACAAACTTACATCCTAAGCTTATTGGCATTGCTTCCAAGGCGTGTGCTCAGCAGCCACATTTACTGTAATAAAACTATAGCCTTCATATCGAAACTTCATACCGAACTTTTTTTTCATCAATATTGACAGTGGTGTCATTTATTCATTAATTTTCTTTTCGGCTTGGTCCCTATATTAATCTGGGGTCGCCACAGCGGAATGAACCGCCAACTTATCCAGCATATGTTTTACGCAGCAGATGCCCTTCAAACCTATCTCTGGGAAACATCCATACACACTCATTCACACTCATACACTATGGACAATTTTGCTTACCCAATTCACCTATAGTGCATGTCTTTGGACTGTGGGGGAAACCGGAGCACCCGGAGGAAACCCACACGAACGCAGGGAAAACATGTAAACTCCACACAGAAATGCCAACTGACCCAGCCGAAGCTCGAACCAGCGACCCTCTTGCTGTGAGGCGACAGCACTACCTACTGCGCCATTGCGTCACCTTTGACAGTGGCGTTTGGTCAATAAATATCAATAGCGATTTGATTGCCCAGCCCTATGTCCTACCGCCCTGTAGCGGTCGCTTTTAAAACTAAATGCAGCCATACGTACTTCTGGCTACATAATTCTCAATCTCCAGAACTGTATATAGGGCTTGGTTTTCAGAATGAGCCTATTTTGCTTGAAAAATATCTAGTCAAATATTCTGTACTTTCCTCATGGCAAAGATAAAAAAAACTTGTTATTAGGAATGAGTTATCAAAACTATTATGTTCAAAAATGTGTTTAAAAAAATCTTTCCGTTGCAAAGAAATTGGGTGAAAAATACACATGCAGCCAATAATAATACTTTAACTGTATTTGATTTACAATTTTATATATAAAAATGTTATTGCACAACCCCCAGACCTCACTGACTTTCCAACCCCTTCTACGACTGTGATCTGCTCATCCCGGCTGGTGATCGGTTCAATCCAGAATGAATGGGAAAAGGGGAAGAAAGGGGCTTAGTCATGAAAAGGCATTTCTGAGCTGTCCCGCCCTCCATGGCAACACAGATTGGCACATATAGCCAATGCTTGCAGAGCCGTCGCCAAGAAACCGCTTCCCAATGGCATGTTAATAGTGGTGCGTTGAGGCCCTTTAACATTTACACTGAGCGCCAGGCACCATAAACACTGACTGTGACTTATGGCAGTATTGTGGGGAAGGGGCTTTTCCGGCCCCCTCAATCACACACCTGCTATCATGAGCATTACACACTGCAGGACAAAACAGCCTTTTTCATGCACATGTATATGTTTGGCAATTCATTAAGTGTTTTTTTTTTGATGATTGATTTTAATAATAATAAGCAATTTTATCAAACTTTTACAATGTGTGTTTGTGGATTTCAATTACAATACAATTTTAAAGCAGTTTTTTTTGCACTGAGCTGTACATTTCTATTTCAGGAGCAATTGCATGCACCAAGCTATTTCTGTACACTCACCGGCCACTTTATTAGGTACACCTGTCCAACTGCACGTTGTCAACTGTTGTCCAACTGTTGCGAATTTCTAATCAGCCAATCACATGGTTAGAAAAAGAGAAAATATCCAGTGAGTGGCAGTTCTGTTGGAGCAAATGCCTTGTTGATGCCAGAGATCAGAGGAGAATGGCCAGACTGGTTCCAGCTAATAGAAAGGCAACAGTGACTCAAATAACCACTCGTTACAACAGAGGTATGCAGAAGAGCATCTCTGAACAAGCAACATGTCCAACCTTGAAGCAGATGGAAGACCCCACCGGGTGCCACTCCTGTCAGCTAAGAACAGGAAATGAAGGCTACAATTTATTCAGGCTCACCAAAATTAGACAATAGAAGATTGGAAAAATGTTGCCTGGTCTGATAAATCTCGATTTCTGCTGCGACATGCGATGGTAGGGTCAGAATTTGGTGTCAAGATCAATTTAAGCATGGATCCATCCTGCCTTGTATCAATGGTTCAGGTTGGTAGTGGTGAATTGAATTCACTTTACTCTCATGCCATACATGGGTACAGATTGCCAAAGTGTACATAGCAGGGGGGAAAGTGAATATAAATAATAGTAGTAATTACAATATTGATGAATATAATAACGTAATAATATTAATAATATAATAAAAAAGGAATAGATACAGTATACATACAAAACAATCAAACTCTCTCTCTCTCTCTCTCTCTCTCTCTCTCTCTCTCTCTCTCTCTCTCTCTCTCTCTCTCTCTCTCTCTCTCTCTATGTGTTTGCTGGATTCATCGATCCTGTCAGTTGTCCGTCTGGAAATGTGGATGGTCAGATCTGGGGTGTCGTGCGAGTGAAAGTGTTTACAGGTTCCTCTATCTCAGATCACTGCAGGTTAAGTTTGTTCTGTCTTCCCCTCTGCCTTCAAACATTACAGCAGATCCTCAGTCAATACTGCACAAACATTGACCAGACTGTTTGTAACGCTGCCTCTCCAGAATTCAGCAGCAAACCAAATAGATGAAAAAAATGCTTAAATGCACTATAAAATCAGGAATATTGTGATATATTGTTAAAATGTAAGTTATTTTTGTGAGACGGCTGAATTTTGACCATTGTTACTCCATTCTTCAGTGTCACAAAATGCTGATTTGACATTTATAATTACTCATTTATTCATTTTCCTTCAGCTTAGTCTCTATTTCAGAGGTCGCCACAGGGGAATAAACCGCCAACTATTCCAGCATATGTTTTATGCAGCGAATGCTCTTTCAGCCACAACCCAGTATTGGGAAACACCCATACACACTCATTCACACACACACACACACACACACACACACACACACACACACACACACAC
>CAIGQZ010010775.1:7350617-7370543 GCA_903798205.1 Danio tinwini
ACACACACAGTTGAAGTTAGAATTATTGGCCGCCCTAAATTATTATCTCCCCTGTTTATTTTTTTCCCCCAATTTCTGTATAACTGAGAGATTTTTTCAACACATTTCTAAACATAATAGTTTTTATAGTTCTTTTCTAATAACTGATTCATTTTATCTTTGCCATGATGACAGTGAATAACATTTTACTAGATATTTTTCAAGACACTTCTATACAGCTTAAAGTGACATTTAAAGGCTTAATTAGGTTAACTAGGTAGGTTAGGGTAATTAGGCAAGTTATTGTATCGATGGTTTGTTCTGTAGACTATAAAAAAAAAAGTAGCTTAAAGGGGCTAATAACTTTGACCTTAAAATGTAAAAAAAATAAAAAATAAAAACTGCTTTTATTTTTGCCGAAATAAACAAATAAGACTTTATCCAGAATAAAAAATATAATCAGACATACTGTGAAAATTTCCTTGCTCTGTCAAACATAATTCTGACTTCAGCTGTATATAGATAGTAAAGTGACAGCACATAAAAAAAAAACTCACTACAGTTTGACAAATATTCCTGCTGTTGGACAACATATTGTACTTTTGAGGCTTTGTTATGGCGAGAATGTGGTTGTTTAGATTACAATTATGCAGTTTATTTATAAGGACAGTGTTTATTTAAAATATTCATAATTTCATAGATTCAGTGTGTCGTCGACCATTAGCCTGACACACTGAGCAGAGCAAAGACTGTTGACGTCCATCCACTAGGTGGTGACAGAGACCACATAATGAGCCCTTAGAGTAGAAATTTCAAACTACAGCTGACCAAATCATTATAAAACTGGTAAGTGACATTCTAAGTTAATCTCTCTCCTTTTTGTATGTTGTAGTGCTGTATTTATACCATAGTAATTGTAGTGTGTTGAGTGTGAGATTGGACTCAGATATCAGGAATGTATGTATTTTGTCTTGGCCACTCTTTGTATAACCCTGAGTTACGTTTTGATTGGCCATCTGTTTGTTTCTAATGCATCTCCTGTTTTCGTTACAGCAGACTAGTTTATTAAAAAGAAAGAAAGAAGAAATGGCTGCATGTGTGTAGCATTTTTTAATTTTTCACAAACACAACCATAATCTGGTAGTGTTTGCTTTGCTTTGGCTTTTTCAGGGTTAGTTATTGTGATATGACAATTGCAACAGTGAAATACTGGAAAATATCTGTAGATGGATGGCATTTCATGCCGTTCAGCCTTATAATGTTAAAATGTCAGCAAAATTACCTGTTTTGTCATCACTTTAGACATTATGCTAGAGAATCATTCAAATACTATCTCTAAAGGGACGTTTGTGAATTAGTAACGGCTTTTGCTGTTCTAGACTCTTTACGTTTAATTTTCTTATTTATATACACGATTGTGTCATCAAACTGTTGCATAATCGCAATATGACACTCAAAGCAGTGCGATATGGCTGTATATCGTCACTGGTGGGACACTAAGGTACTCCACCTGCGGCCTCTTGTCAACGCACACCTCCCACCAGTTCCGATATACAGTGAATACTGCAGTTTGGCACTTTCACTTTTTATTCAGGAACTTTTACTGCATGTCCCCCGTGACAAACGAGATATTGAATGCGAGGAACTGCTGGAGAGTGGAGTTTTAATGGAGTATTTGATACCGCACAGCGTTTGGAAGAAAAAAAAAATCCACATTTCTCTGTAACTTAGATGCACTCGGTAGGTAGAGTCAGAAAGCCATGTGTGTATAGACTATTCTGTCACAAAATGCGGTGACAATTCTACACGACAGTAATAGTTTGATTGCTGTGTTTACATGTTTACATTCAGAGAGCAGCATTTACAGCGGATCTTTCAGTCTATAATATTGTAGTGATATTAGCATACCTGTCAACATTGGGATGTGAAAATAAGGGATATGCCCACCATAATAAGGCACCCCCCCCCCCCCTTTAAAAATCTCAAAATTCCTAAATATGTTGATTTGGAGCTGTGTAATTGTAAATAAACAGTTAAATTGTTAGTAGTATGTTTTATTATTATTTACGAAAGAAAAAATAAACAGCATATATTAATAGCAAATACATTAGCAACCAGTTCAGCTTATTAAAATAAATAGCTATTATAATGAAATAAAATCAAGCTATCAAATCTCATTAGCCATTTCTTTACTGTATAACTTACTCACTCTGATTAAAGAGCAATGAATGAATCTATTTATTTAGATTTTTTTTCGTTTGATTACATTAAATAACAGGTGTCACTTTAAAAATGCAACCATCTAACATTATAAAGAAATAAATCGATTGCTTTCCTAACTGTTTATGATCATTTAGGACAAAATTAGTTGTTTTTGAAAAAAAAAACACCAAGATTGACATTTTCAGATATTATTATTATTAATTATGTGTATATGTCTGTTTGAAAACGCACACAAAACCCAGACTTTCGCTCCGTTTTAAATCGTGTGTACAGAATCTGTTTGGAAAACAGCCTCTATTTATCACTGTGGAGCGCTTCAGCTGACAGTCACGCACCGCTATATGATGTTTTGAGGATTGCATATGGAGAGACGGCACCTGTAATAAAAGAAAAGGGAATCCCGCCATTTTTATATTTATTTCAAAGTGTTTTTATGCCTAAACAAAGTGAAAGCACAGAACAGACTCACATTTAAGAGCAAAGGGCGGCCCCTGGTGGTTTGGCAGTATGGGTTGCGTATAGGGAGGCTCTGCTCTTTAATGTTTATTGCCACCCTTTAGAGAAAGACTGAAAATAAGGGAGAAACACGGAAAAATACCTTTACGGGATGATAGCGGGGGAGAATCCTGGGAAAAACGGGACGGTTGACAGGTATGTATTTGTGTACTGAGTAACAGTTCAAATCATTTTGATTAAGGTATGTCTTTAAACACTGAAAGAGCACTGCTGACGATTCTTGTTCTTTCACTTGTTTTGGCAACACAACATGTCGTCTGAACACTGTAACGGGTAAACAGTCTTCGAAGCTATCATGCATATTAGTCAAGTTGCACTGCATACACAATAGAGCGCTGATTGGTTTGAACCAAGTCTTTCTCATGAATTAATGCTGCATACTCAGAGACATCATGATGTACTCAACGGTACAGACATCCACTTTCTACACTGGATTACACACAAGTATCTAATCGTCGTGACGCAGCTTCAAAAATTCATTTCAAACCGGAAGAACAAATTTGCTCGAAATAACACAAAAACAACAAATTTTCACTTTTTAGTGCAATATATGTGTCCTGGTAGTGTTTATAGCAGCGTGGGACACATATATGACTGTCAACAGCTCAATAAATGGGTTTTGGTGTTTCGTGACCCTTTAGGTCAACTCATGCTAGCCAATCAGGCTTCAAAAAGGGGTTTTATTTGTTTCGGTTAGCTGTCAACATATAGCACTGCATTCTGATGCCTCTGTTTTGAGATTAAATTACTGTTATCAGTATAAATGTTACAACCCCTTTGGCACAGTTATTAGCAGAAGTATGTTTCTTACATTGGTTTATTGCACAATCACACATCTTTTTAAAACTGGAGACTGCGGCTGACATCACACAAAGGAAATAATGGCACATGGAACAGTCCAAAACCTCTGATTTCCCTGGCTACACAGACTCTTCACCCTGACAGAAGTTTTTAAAAAGTATCAGTGACCAGATACTGCATTTTCGTGTGGACGATTGATCAAAAAGCATAGAAAAATCTGCGGTTTAGAAAATACTCATGTTCTTGCGAACAGAGTCTCAGTGTAGAGCTCATATCATTATCCTCCTGGTTACCAGCCTTAACCCAGAGACACTCCACCAGACCTCTGCCCACAATAGCCTGATCACAGTCTCTGATACATTAGTTCATAGCTCTGGAATTCCCAGTGGAATCGGAGTCCTGTGGAAATGTGACACAACCCCGCACTTCCATTCCCTATTAAAATGCAGCCATGGGATGCAAGTTCAATGCAGTTCTTGCGAGTCAACCATGAGGTTTGACATACCGTCAGGCTTCTGAAGCCATATGCACCGCTGTCCCCAAAATAGGCTCGCAGCGGCCTTTTAACAGACCCCATCAGGGGAGGTGGGAGACCTTCGTTCACAGGAAAGATTAAGATACCATCAGAAAGAGGTGCCAAGGGGGATCAGAGAGGAATGAGTTCACCCATGCGGAGGCTGTGTGTCTGTTCCCGGTCGGCTCGGACCCTCTGAAGTGCCACCCAGAGACTTGATTGACATGGATGCAGGTTAGGAATGGTTGTAATAGAGCTAGTTATTATTATTGGCTTTTTGTGAGATCCTGTTGTCAGTGAGTTATCTGTAGTAACCCTTGACCTATAGGTTTTTTTGTAGGATTTAGTATGATTCTTGCTTAAAGGTTAACTGATCAGGGGTGCATTTTCAAAAACATCATTAGCCAACTAAGATCACAAGTTACGTCATTAAAATTGTACTTCAGCAAATGGAGTTTTCCCGCAAACTTCAACGCAAACGTATGCAGTTGCAACTACTCCTCTAGTGACTTATGCCAAGTTCAATTCAATTCAATTCATCTTTATTTGTATAGCGCTTATACAATGTAGATTGTGTCAAAGCAGCTTCACATGGAAGTTTATAGTGAATTGAAACAGTGTCAGTTCAGTTTTCAGTGTTTAAGTTCAGTTCAGTTTAGCTCAGGTCAGTGTGGTTTAATAATCACTACTGAGAGTCCAAACACTGAAGAGCAATTCCATCGATGCACAGCTCTACAGATCCCGAACCATGCAAGCCAGTGGCGACAGCGGCGAGGAAAAAACTTCACCAATTGGCAAAAGTGAAGAATTTAAAAAAACTCTAGAGAAACCAGGCTCCGTTGGGCACGACCATTTCTCCTATGTCTTGTGCAGAGCTGCAGTCTAGACGCAGTAGCTGGACCTCAGCGAAGACACGTCTGTCCTTGGAGCATCACAGCAATCAGTCTCATGCTCACCACCATGACCACCATAGCAGCAAGCTCAGGATACAGCCTGGTCCAGAACCTTGGGATCGTCTCGTCGCTGGTCTTGGATCGCATCAGTGGCACTGCATAGTCTGAGGGTCTCGAGATGAGTACCCCCAGGTGGAAATACAGAATAAGAAGAACAATTAGCGTAGCTGCTGTTCATAGTGTATATAAACAAGAAGCAAAATCGTGTGTGGGGCACATCATGTGTCATACCGCTATGTAATGCACTGAGTGTATGCTTTGCTAAAAAGATAGGTGTTTAATCTAGTTTTGAAGAGTGAGAGTGTGTCTGAGCCTCGGACATTATCAGGAAGGCTATTCCAGAGTTTAGGGGCCATAAATGAGATGGCTTGACCTCCTTTACTCAATTTTGCTATTCTAGGTACTACAAGAAGCCCTGAGTTTTGAGATCTTTAAGAGCGGGTTGGATTGTAGCGAGACACGAGGTTGGTTAGATAAACAGGAGCTTGATTATTTAAGGCTTTATAGGTAAGAAGCAATATTTTAAAATCAATACGAAACTTAACAGGCAGCCAGTGTAAAGAGGATAAAATTGGGGTGATATGATCATATTCTCTAGACCTGTTAAGAACTCTGGCAGCTGCATTTTGTACTAGCTGAAGTTTGTTAATAGAGGATGCTGGGCAATCAGCAAACAGAGCATTACAGTAATCCAGCCTAGAAGTCATGAAAGCATGAACTAGCTTTTCTGCATCTGAGATGGATAGCATACTTCGCAATTTAGCAATATTTCTTAGATGAGAGAAGGCAGTTTTTGTGACATGGGATATATGATTTTCGAAGGTTAAATTGCTGTCTAATATGACACCCAGATCTTTTATAGTAGAGCTAACTCTAACTTTGTATCCCTCTAATTGGAGGTTGAGTTGTGAGAACTGCTGTGTGCAGGATTTAGGCCCAATAAGTAATAATTCTGTTTTGTCTGAGTTTAAGAGAAGAAAATTGTTAGTCATCCAGTCTTTAACATCTTTAATACACTCAGTTAGCTTAGACAGTTTAGACATCTCATCAGGTTTAGTTGAAATGTATAATTGAGTATCATCTGCATAGCAGTGAAAACTGATCCCGTGTTTTCTAATAATGTCCCCCAGGGGAAGCATGTATATTGTAAACAGCAAAGGGCCTAGAGTTCAGAGTGCACGATTTTCAAAGTAGTCGCGTCACAGATGTTTTCACACTGCATGACTGTCTGGGGTATCGTTCGATCGCTGCTGTGTTTACACTGTAGGATTGATCGGCAACAGGGGGTTTGACATTGCATGACTTTACAATAGGAAGAATCGCAGACAATGTCGTCTCAGTCCACAAACTACATCTCACAACCAAACACACGGGAGAAGTGACATGGAAACAACACAATGTCACATAGTATATCTTTTGTTATTAACTACATAATGAGAAATGGGTGCTCCTGCCAAATTTCCACTAGTTTTTCCCTTCATTTCATGGGTGCAAATAGACCTAAAAAAGCCATTTTAACTTCTCCCCCAACCTCCTGCTGGCCTGTAGATACCCATACTAGTGGATGCTGCTCTCTCATTGGCTGTAGGTTATAGCCGATGTTATTTTCAATCAGAACACATTTCACACTGCATGATTTTGAATCGCCCACAGGTCCAGATATTTAGCACGGCAAATATTTCACGGGTGTTGGCGGCTCATTGGTGATTCTCTCAGATCGTGTCTTTGATAGTTCACACTGTGTGATTGTTACTCACTTGAATGAGCAACGATTTGTCTGTGATTTCAGCCATTTGTTGAGATTTCTCAAAACCTGTCAGCGAGTCAAAAACATGGCTAAAATCATGGCTGTGTTCTATTCCCAGTTATCCCTGTATGTTCTGTTCCCCCTATGCCCTATTCCTTTCAAACATTTTAGCATCCACATTAAATGAGTAATAAAAAAGCTTTTAATTTGCTTTCAAAGTCATTTTTTTTACAGTTCAGTTTTATCGATCTTCAGATTGACAATTGGGCTCCCTTCGTAGTGCACTTTGAAATCATTTATGCCAGTTTGAACACAGTCGTGGCTCATTACAAAAGCTATAGGTGACCTATAATTTACGAGCAGGCATCTCCAAAGCTTGTGAAAAAAAAGGATGTAATTATGGCAAGAAATAAATTAAATGAGTTTTTACATTAATATTTGCCCATGAATCTAGTTTTTATAGGTTATGACCAAGTGTGCCACAAGCCTGCTTTTGAGTGAAGATCGCCCCCTGAGGGCTGGCTGCAGTACAAGTCATAAAGCCCGTCTCCTCTGTGTTAATGAAGGAGACTTGAGACCAAATAAAAAAAATTAATTACTCTTGCAATAAAATATTCTGAAAGATGGTTCTGGATGGTTAAGGCTCCTTACTCCTAACTCCTTACACTGGCTGCCTATTAAGTTTCGTATTGATTACAAAATATTACTTCTTACCTATAAAGCCTTAAATAATCGAGCTCCTTTTTATCTAACCAACCTCCTGTCTCGCTACAATCCAACCCGCTCTTTAAGATCTCAAAACTCAGGGCTTCTAGTAGTACCTAGAATAGCAAAGTCGAGTAAAGGAGGTCGAGCCTTCTCATTTATGGCCCCTAAACTCTGGAATAGCCTTCCTGATAATGTTCGAGGCTCAGACCCACTCTCGCAATTCAAAACTAGATTAAAGACCAAAGCATACACTCATTGAATTATATAGCAGTATGATGCATGATGTGCCCCACGCTGTTTTTTTTTTTGCTTCTTGTTTATATACGCTATGAACAGCAGCTACGCTAATTATTCTCTTTATTCTGTATTTCCACCTGGGGCTACTCATTCTGACGCCCTCAGACTATGCAGCGCCACTGATGCGATCAAAGACCAGCGACGAGATGATCCCAAGGTTTTCATCATCTTTGACCAGACCATATCCTGAGCAGCTGCTGTGGTGGTCATGGTGGAGTGGAGAGCACGTGATTCCTGTGATCCCCCAGGGACAGACGAGTCTTCGCTGAGGTCCAGCTTCCTGCGCCTAGAGTGGTTTCTCTCAAGGTTTTTTAAATCTTCACTTTCGCCAATAAGTGAAGTTTTTTCCTCGCCGCTGTCGCCACTGGCTTGCATAGTTCGGGATCTGTAAAGCTGCGCATCGATGGAATTGCTCTTCAGTGTTCGGACTCTCAGTAGTGAATATTAACCCACACTGACCTGAGCTAAACTAAACTGAACTGAACCTTAACTCTGGAAACTGAACTGACTTTCAATTCACTGTAATCTTCTATGTGAAGCTGCTTTGACACAATCTACATTGTATAAGCGCTATACAAATAAAGATGAATTGAATTGATATAGGTGCAGACCTTTATTTTTGTAGAGTATGTTTTGAGCAGTAATTTAATGCAGGGCGTGTCATCGTGATTGACAGCTGTGATTGACATTTACTCAAAGCAGACGTCAGAGCTTCGGCAGGAGATTGAAGTGTTATTATTCGATTTCTGTGTTATTTTACCATGATAAAATGAGTTGCTCAGCAGTAAACTATAAATTTTGACATACAGGATCTGGTGGAACACTGTTTTTTCGGTAACGTCAGGGCTTTATCAGTTTGCTAATACACGCCTAACCACCCAGATAGCAAAATACACTCGGGCCAGTTCCGGCTAGACTCTCGCCTGCCGGAGACTTACCCCTCGGCCCGACTCTGTCTGCTGTACCTACTCGCGCACATTACTTGCGGGCCGATCTGACTCGGACGCGGCAGCGGCGGCTCGCTAATGGCCCCTGCATCTGGCCCGATTGACTCGGGCAGTGAGTCCATAAGCATCTGGCCTAAATGAATTCGTTAGGGAGCCGACGCTGCCGTATCCGAGCCGGATTGGCCTGCAAGTAATGTGCGCTATGGCCCAGAGCTTCGTTATATAAAACCTTACCTTTGTTAACGTTATTACAACCATTTGTGTTGATAAACCAGCAAACGCAGGCTCCTATGTAAATGGAAAGTGTACATAAGTGAGCGTTTGTCATAGTGCAGACACCGGTGGTCAAGTGAGAAGTTCAGGTGGCGTGGTTGATTTGATGTACAAGCGTTTGGTTGGAAGTTCGATTCTGCAGCTCCTCCTCTGGCTCCATCAGGCGGTCCTTCTGCGCATGCCCAGGCTCCAATTTTGCGCATGCCCAGGCTCCAATTCTGTCTTTTGCGACAGTTTGTGCCCGTCACGAGGTGTTTTTTCCTTCACAGCGTTTAATGGAAAATGTCGCTGTCGCAATGTCCATATTTTATACAGTCATTGGTTATGACAGATTAGCCTATTAGTTAGCTATTGTAAGTAGTTTTATGTTTTAGAACTGAATACAGAATATTATCCAAAATATTAGTAAAAGGGGACGGCATGGTGGCTCAGTGGTTAGCACTGTTGCCTCACAGCAAGAAGGTCGCTGATTCGAGTAGCTGTGCCAGTTGGCAGTTCGGTGTGGAGTTTGCATGTTCTTTCCGTGTTGGTGTGGGTTTCCTCCGGGTGCTCCGGTTTTCCCCACAGTCCAAACACATGCGCTATAGCTGAATTGAATAAACTAAATTGGCTGTAGTGTATGAGTGTGGATGATTGTGTATGGTCGTTTTCCAGTACTGGTTTGCAGCTAGAAGGGCATACGCTGTGTAAAACATATGCTGGAATAGTTGACGGATCATTCCTCTGTGGTGACCTCTGAAATAGAGACTAAGCCGAAGGAAAAGGAATGAATGAATCCTTTGCAATTAACAAGCATCATTTTCAGTCCACAGCAGAAAGAAATTCCTTTCACCCACAGTCACTTCCTTTTTGTCACAACATCAAATCTGTTTTCGCTGACAGCACTTAAGCCATTTAAGGTTAACCAATTAACCTGTAGCCAGCACTGAGGTCATCAAGATCCACACCTCCCATGTTTGAAAATAAAATGTTAAATTTTATGAAAGTTAAATTATTTAATATCATTGACACTGACTTACAGCAGCTGAGTGATGGTGCTCTTAAAGACGCAGGTTCCGCAGCCTCCACTCTGACATGTTGCCAGATCTAGTTAATATAAGCATCATGCCATAGGACGTGTTTTTATACTTAATAGGACAGTGTTAATGAATATGGAAGTTAATAAGTGGGAAGATGATGATTGAAGATCTTGTTTGCAAAACAGAAGGTTTGAATTGTTTTTGTGCACTTTTAGGGCAATTGCTTTTGGGGTTTTTTCATATAGAAATGTCTGGCAACACTCCCTCACCTGGATTAAGAGTGGGTGTCCACCAAAGCATTATTTAGCACAGCTCTTATAACAACGCTCAGCTGTGAGCAGTTTACTCTCTGAGCATTTAAAAAAATATTCAGCTATTCACGTAAAACGAACACTCGAACAGGGCATTGATAAGTTGGCATGGTTTTAAAAGAAATCGCTTCCATTGACAACAGAAAAAAATACTTAGTTCAGGAAAAACACTTGGATGGACACACAACCTTAAACTGACAGGTACCAAAAAAAAAGATAATTTTATTACTGAAGAGACCACAATTCTGCTTAAACCAGGGCTTGACATTAACTTTTCTGATTACCAGCCACTGTGGCTAGTAGTTTTCCAACATTACTAGCCACTCACCATTTTCACTAGCCACAATTTTTGGAAAATATGTTTTATATGAATAAATTTAACTTTGACATGCTAAAATGACTTAATTTAGACTTTGTGTTATGTCCACATGCCTCCTCATTCATTTCACTTTTTTGTGTGTATGACCCTGCTCAATGTACGTGAGCAAATGGGCTGTGGTTTTACAGGGTCGCATTGCAATTAGTTTTTATTTCACAGGCCTTTTCAGAGCTCAACACTGAGGATTTACCAAATGTATTTCTGACCACACCAAAAATAAATAAAGAATTATTTCTTAGCCACAAATGTGAAATATGTCAAAACATGCAAAATCTAGTGTTATACATGCTCTTTTTATTCAACAAAACATTTAAAAAAAAAACAATTACATAAAAAAATTAATTATTGCCGTGTACCTAGAACTATGCACAGTAGCCTAGTCTGTCCAGGTTAATGGTCTCTCAGATGACTAGTTAACTACACATACACAGGGAGTTAATCTGCTATTAAAGCAATGTTATTGTAACAATGATAATTAAACCAAAAATAACCGTAAGCTAAAGAAACAGGTGAAAAACATACAGTGTGATAATGAAGGATAATCACGTGCACATGGGTATTGTTAGACGCATAATCTGTTCTGTTGAAAGAATAGTTCAAATAAAACCGACAACCACTGCTGCTTACAAAAAGACATATTTTAGAAACATCCGGAGCTTTTGGAAGCAGCAGGACTGTGTGTGCACGAGCATCACTTTTTGTCCAATCTTTTTGATAGAGAACCGATCACAGCAGTTGCGTTTCCTCTAGGCAGGGTTGCTTTGCGCCAGGAAACGGGAGTGCACATGCCTTTTTAAACAGCCACGCGCATCACATCACCTGTGCGTGCGAGTGATCATCCTCTCATTCGGTATTCACCTGCTTTCCTTTGCTCGTGCGAACGAAATTTTTGTCGGTCAAGATGTTTTTCGATTCTAAGATGACATTTGCACACATATTGGGCCATCTCTATTGTCGAACCCTGCTTTTAAGATAACTGTAATTTAAAAATGATCTTCAACCAGCCAAAGTGGCTAATAAGAGTGTCTGTCCAACCTGCCACGACTGAAATCTACCTGTATTTGGCGGGTTGGCGGGTGTTAATGTAATGCCCTGATTACAGCAAAAGTATAATTACAGTTATACAACAGATCTGAAGAAAAACACAAATGAAAACAATGACTAGAATGAAAACATTCATATAAATGGTTAGCTAACCATCATCATAGCCATGCTAATATTCATAAACTTTCATATCAAGTAGATATGTAAATTATCAACCATACACCAATAATTAGTAATACAAATAATTACAGCAACAACAACAAAAAATAATAAATTGCTGTTAAACAAACTGGTAAACAATTCAAACACAGAGACCTTAAAGACTTGTTTCAAAACTATTTCTAAATTCAGTTCTAATTTCCAGCAAACTAATAAATGACAATAATAATGTTATATCCAAACACACATCCTGTTCTTATGGCCCATGGTAATGCAGACGTCTCCAAAACCCAACAGGTGGACAAATCTAAACTGTTTTTTATTAAAACAAATATGAATATGCATATAATAAATAATACTACTGATAATAACATTATACAAATTGTCATGAATATGACCCGAGATGATAAAGGCATGGAGGTAGTGGTTTTTAAATTTAATTAGAAAATAATTTTGTAACATTTGTTCGATGGCCGATAGATATCTCGATGCTGAGCCGACATCCTAATTCTGTGCTCCATCCCCGTCTCAGCAGCAACCCGTCCAGAAAAGACACACTTAGGCCCCATTTACACTTGCATGTCTTAGTTTTAAAATGGTATTTTAGAACAAAAACGATCCACATCCACGCTGACATTACATGTAGCATTTCTAAAAAAGATTCTCGTCCACACTATACCTCTGAAAACGCACATCACGTGACCATACACACACATACACATACACACACACACACACACACACACACCGAGGCCTGTGCAGAGGCATGTTCTAAAGGGCATGTGCAGAATTGAAGATAATGCAGGGGCGGACTGGGACCAAAATTCTGGGGTGGGGGGTGGGGGGAGGTGGAGGTTACGGTCCTGGTTTTCATGAAAAGTTGGGGGGGTGGATCATGTCACATGGTTGAGCCCTATGTGTGCACGTGCCTACACATACACACACACACACACAAACACACACACACACACACACACACACACACACACAGCAGCATATACGTAAGTCTGAGCTCCAGCAGTCAGCGGGTTCTTTGAGCACAAACCCCAGAGAGCAGTGCACGTCGAACAGTTTATCAAGGATGTACCGCTGGATCATGTCTCAATATAGTTGTTAAACATTTTATTTAATTAATCTTGTCTCTATCTAATGACTCTTTTGTCTTTTGAATCTATCAGTTAACGTGTCACAGCGTCAGTACACTGCTTCAATCTTTCGCTTTTACACTTATATTTAGTATTTCTAGTGAAAACCTCAGACACTGTTGGTTGGTTCATGTTGGTTGTGCACCTTTTTTTACAAACCAAGTTTGTCAACGCCATTATAACCACACAGATCACTCTGCCTATTCATGCCAGAGTCCTGCGGAAAAAGTGATTGACAGGTGGTAATTTGTGTGTAACTTATCTTTACAGTATTTATTTATGATTTGGTTTTGGGTAAAACAAAGAGCATGCGGGTCAGATAGTTGAAATCATAGGCTACAAATAATTAACTCCTTATGAATTAATTCATTATTTATTCATTCACTGCTGCCTACAACAACGATGCCATCGTCCACTTTGATGTTTCACATTAGACATCGTACAATACCAAATTGGTAGACGATCGCCCAACCCTAATTGCTGTACATCCTGTGTGTATTAAGCAATGTGTAAGCATTTTGGACCTGCATAGGTGCATAACTAACGCACTCAACACTGGACTTTAGATCTGCTTTTAGTTGTTCAATGGCGCAGTCTATTTTAGTTCCTCAAAATAGCCAACACCAACAATGCTCCTTAACACACCTCCTTTTTTTATACCGGCACACCCATGAGTGCACAAAGTGCCGCGAACGGATTTGCTATTTAAATAACGTGGTGCAAAACGTGAAAATTAGGGTTGAGCTGGTCTAAAAATAGCAACAAATCGCACCAAACACGTCTTGCGCCTTATTGCGCTTGATGTATGACAGAGCCCATTAAGAAGTTAAATGGTTAGCTAACCATTATCATAGTCGTGCTAATATTCATAAACCTTTATATCTAGTAGATTGAGCTAATTATCAACCATACATCAACTGTTAGTAATGAAAATTATTACTGCAACAAATATTAATATATTGCTGCTTGGAAAAAAAACTACATACAATTCAAAGCCCCAGACACTCTGCTTTCAAACTGTGGGTGTGCTGCTTTCCTGTGATTGAATTAAAGAAGAAAAAAAAAAAACAGCAGGAACAAAATGAAGACAACAAGCTGTCTTAAAGCCAATGGAGTCCAGTGACAAAAGCCTTGTCATGCTCTGGTGGGGTCTTGCTCTAATCCAGAGGGTTTTAGAGGCAGCAGACACTGGCTTGTTGTTCTCTGGCAGGGATGGCGAGGCGCTAAGTAACTAGCAGAGCTACTGGCGACAGGTCCGTCCAGGAGAGATGGCCCGCTAATCCTAATCACGCCTGAGAATGCCGTCTGGGTCACATGACCTTTCGCTCGCTGTAATGGAAGGGTCATAATTGGGTATTATGGGCCGCAGGAGAGGTGCCAGTCGGAGGGTTGTGGGTCCGCGGTGTCTGACGGGTGTAGGGGAGGGAGAATGAGTCATCTGAACACTTATAGACAGGTGGAGGCCAACACACACGCAAACATCATGTTTCAGCATTTAAAGGCTTTAAAGTACAAATGAAATCTAAACTAACCATATTGCTTTGGTTAGCTCACGTTACTAAAGTTAAATTGTCAGATTAGGTCTGTCTGAGGTAGTGGGCGTGGCCTACATACTTAACCACACCCTCAAACTGCCAGTTTTGACAAACCGAAATGGTGATGAGGAGGAGTCCTAAAAAACTCTTCTCAACTATCCAAAAAAACTCTTCACGATCTTTCTGAATGAAATGCCTACTAAACTACATCCAATCAGTTCACAGTAGAAAAAACAAGCCACGCCCACTGTTTTCTCATTTAATATTCTGTTTCTATAGGAACTGCGTCACAATATGGAAAAAACTAAATAACGTTTGCAGCTTCCAGTTCATGTGGGCTCTATTTTAACTATCTGTGCGCAAAGTCTAAAGCACATGGCGCAAAAGCATTAGGGCGTGTCTGAATTCACTTTTGCTATTTTAAGGATGGAAGAATACGCTTTGCGCCCCAGCACATGGTCTAACATGGTTGTGCTTATTCTCTTAATGAGTTTTGGGTGTGTTTTGAGCATAACGTGCATTAAACCACTCAGAGTCTCATTTCCCATTCCCTTTAAGAGTCAGCTGTGTCGCATGGCGCATTTGCTATTTACATGGCGGACTTTGTAAGTGGAAAAACTGAACGCTACACTAGCGAGAAAACAGTTAAACAAACCATCTGCAGTGTGAGGATAAAGATCGAGCCTCCTCCATTCGGCCTCTTTACTTACTCTTTATTTTTACTGTTTTACTTTTGTGGATGAGGAAATGGTGGAAACTCACTTCACTGAAGACATTTATTCATTCATTAATTTTCTTTTCGGCTTAGTCCCTTTATTAATCTGGGGTCGCCACAGCGGAATGAACCGCCAAATTATCCAGCATGTGTTTTATGCAGCGGATGTCCTTCCAGCCGCAACCCATCTCTGGGAAACATTTACACACACTCATTCACACTCATACACTACAGACAATTTAGCCTGCCCAATTCTCCTATGTCTTTGTGGGGGAAACCGGAGCACCCAGAGGAAACCCACTCGAACGCAGGGAGAACATGCAAACTTCACACAGAAACGCCAACTGACCCAGCCGAGGCTCGAACCTGCGACCCAGCGACCTTTTTGCTGTAAGGCGACAACACTACCTACTGCGCCACTGCATCGCCAAGACATTTATGAGCCTACATATTTAATTTCGTTTAAGCGCACAGATTTGATTCAAAACTATTTCTAAATGCAGTTGTAGATTCCAGCAGATGAATAAATGAACAATAATAACGAAGTGTGGTCAAAAAAACTGTTACGTCGAAACACACTTAATTCCTATCCCTATGCTCCCAATGGTAATGCATACATCTCCAAAACTCTACATATGGACAAATCTAAACTGGTTTTTATTAAAACAAATCTAATTTTGCATACAATAATATTATAATCTACTGATAATAACATTATACAAATGCAAAATGTCATAAACAAAAAAAAAGCCCCCCATGATGAGTTGTAGTTTTTATATTTGTAGAAAATAATTTTTGTAACATTTTAATCCTTTAATTGTTTTAATTTGTAAAGATATTTGTGTATTGTTGTACATCCTGTGTGTATTAAGCCATGTGTAAGTGTTTGGACTTGCATAGCCGCATAACTAACACACTCTGCGCTGAACTTGCTTTTAGTTAGTCAATGGCGCGGTCTATTTCAGTTCCTCAAAATAGCAACGCTCCAACAATGCAACTTAACACACGTCCTCTTCAGACAAGCACACCCATGAGTCCACAAAGTGATGCAAATGGATGTGCTATTTAAACAACGTTTAATTACTGTTGCGCTGGTCTGAAAATAGCAACAAATCGCTCCAAACACATCTTGCGCCTTATTGTGCTGGGTGTATGATACTGTAGGGCCCTAAGTGTTTGCGGTGACACTTTAGAGTAAGGTGTCGTTTTTTTAATGTTAGTATATTCCTTGGCTGTTATGAACAAACAATGCAGATTGTATAAATCAATTTTATAGAGTTTGGTCTCAAGTAGAAAAGATGTTCCCCACTCAATTATTGATTACCGCAGGAGAAAAAAAAAATATGATTGATAAAGGCTCATAGTTGAAACGTTTAATGTTATTTATTTACATGCAAACATTACGTTTCAGCATTCAAAGGCTTTTATTCAAGTGTTTGCGGTGGCAATTTACAGTAAGGTGTCATTTTTAATATTAGCAAACGCTTTGGCTGTTATGAACAAACAATGCAGAATGTATAAATAAATTGTAAAGAATACAAACTTACAACAGAATACAAAATTAAGTAATACCACAGGAGAAAAGAATAAATGGATGTGATTGATAAAGGCTCATAGTTGAAACATTTAGGGCCCTATCATACACCCGGCACAATAAGGCACATGATGTGTTTGGCATGATTTGATGCTATTTTCAGACTAGCACAACTGCAGTTTTCATGTTTGTGCCACATTGTTTAAATAGCAAATCCATTTGTGCCACTTTGTAGACTTATGGGTGTGATCAAATTTTTTTTTTTACTTTAAAAATTGTTGCTACACTTTAGGATGTAAGCCTGGCTAATATGTAATATTCTAATGCTGAGCGCACACCATATTGGGAGCACTACGCCACTAGCTCTAGCTTACTCATGGGATGTTTGTTTTTTTCAGCATGAGTAAAACTTGCTCAAAAGACACGATTGATGTGAATTCCACATATTCGTGGCTAGGCGTGGGCCGGTATAAGATTCTGACGGTATGATAACCTTGGGTAAAATATCACGGTTTCACGGTATTGTGCTCACTGCTCTAAAATATATTCTTTTTAAATGTCTGGGTAAAAAACAACTACTTTTCTCCCCTTTGAAAACAACATATTTTATTCTTTGAAAGATTTATAATATTTTGGAACAGAAAACATGTCAGGCTAAATAATTAATAACACAATTTCTTTACAGTTTAAAACGGCATCTTTGGATATTTTTTTCTGCTGGAGATACTGTTGTCCTAAAAAACAAAACAAAAAATGTCAATAAAAAGTCTTACACATACCTTAGGAACGGTATTAGAGAAAATGTTGGCGGTTTTAAAAGCTTGACTTTTCCAAACCGCGGTATACCTTGAAAAGGGTTATCGTCCCATGCCTATTCGTTGCAAACATGAATTACTCGTAAATTGCTTCGACTGATGGTAATTTGCCTCTAGTTGTATGTTTACATTGACTTTGTATGTAATTGCCTTGCGCGCATACTTAATTCCACATTTGGTGTGACCCAGCATTAGACAGTTTGTTACTCAAGTGAAAGAATATTAGCATTTGATAAAACTGGTTTACAGTGGTCCCTCGTCATAACACGGTTCACCTGTCACAGTTTCACTGAAATTTTGACATGCTTTTTTTTACAGCACTTTGTGTTCTGCCCGCTGATTAGCGCATTGTTCTGTGTGCTGATTGGCTGTAGACCATTGTCAATCAATCTCCTCCGTGCCTTGTCTCCTGTATAATACAGAATGCGTTCAGCTTGCCAAATTTTCATAAATCTTTGATCGCTAGCAGTATGACTGTTCTGTACTGTATATTTACAAGTTTTCTCCCAAACAAACAAAGGGGTTGCCACAGCGGAATGAACTGCCAACTTATCCAGCACATGTTTTACGCACCGGATGCCCTTCCAGCGGCAACCCATCACTAGGAAACACCCATACACTCTTATTCACACACATACTGTACACTACGGACAATTTAGCTCACCCAATTCACCTATAGCGCATGTTTTTGGACTTGTGGGGGAATCCGGAGCACCCGGAGGAAACCCACGCCAACACAGGAAGAACATGCAAACTCCACACAGAAATGCCAACTGACCCAGCCGAGGCTCAAACCAGTAACCTTCTTGCTGTGAGGCGACAACGCTACCCACTGCGCCACCGCGTCACTCATAATAATAATATTCATTCATTCATTTTATTTTCAGTTTAGTCTTGTAGGACTTGTGGGGGAAGCGTGAGCACCTGGAGGAAACCCACGTGAACACGGGGAGAACATGCAAACTTCCCACAGAAATGCCAACTGACCCAGCTGAGGCTTGAATGAGTGACATTCTTGCTATGAGGCAATTGTGCTACCCACTGTGCCATCGTGACACCCTCATAATAATGAATTAATAAATAAATTATATTTTCTGTTTCTTTTTTATTCTGCTGAAAATTATTTGTAAGATCACTTTTTCAAAATCTACCAGAACAGAAAGCCTTGATTTCAAGCCACATGATTTGAGCTATAGTTTTCATCTAAAGCACAGATAAATGACATGCTTCATACTTGGAGATTAATGTTTAAGTTTGAAGTACGACAAAACTATCAAATCTGCATTTCTCGACATCGGATGCAAACCTCCAAATCTAGATCTCCAGCTTGTAAATCAGTAATTCTGGCAACGTGAAAAGCCGCCTGAATCTCTGTTGGTACAGCAAAGTCACGGAGCTCCGTATTCTCCTGCCAGAGCCTCTTAAGCTGGCCTATCACTCGCCTGAGCAGAACGGCAAAAAAAAAAAGAATTTGATATTGATCCAACTTCCCAGACACCCACAGTCAGGGATCTTGTTAACAGGATTAGGACACCCTGAATAGACTTACAGCAGAGACAGAAAAGGCCTTCTTGTTGAAGAGGACCCTCCAGCAAATCTTGACCAACAATCTGTACTTCTGCCTGCACTTAAGGAGAGTCCTCGTGTTAACCAAGAGAAGCAGAAATGGGGATTTGGGGGGCAAAATCTGCACTCGTGTTTTCCCTGAAGTTTAGATGTGTTGATGTCACAACACAATACATGTCTCGAACACAACACCACACTGAAAACACGATTGCATGTTCCCCCAAGACATAAAATAATTGCAAAGCAACTATGGTGAAGAAAAAAATCATTTGTTTTTGAGAATTTAAGAATTGGGGCTGCATGGTGGCTCAGTGGTTAGCACTGTCACCTCACAGCAAGAAGGTCGCTGGTTTGAGATTTGGCTGGGTCAGTTGGCATTTCTGTGTGGAGTTTGCATGTCCTCCCCATGTTGGAGTGCTCTGGTTTCCTCCGGGTGCTCCAGTTTCCCCCACAGACCAAAAACATGCGGTATGGTGAATGGAATTAACTTAATGGCTGATAGTGTATGTGTGTAAATGAGTGTGTATGGGTGTTTCCCAGTATAAGGTGGCAGCTGGAAAGACATCCACTGTGTAAAACATATGCTGGATAAGTTGGCGGTTCATTCCACTGTGGCAACCCCTGATTAATAAAGGGACTAAGCCAAAAAGAAAATGAATGAATATTATTATTATTATTACTATTATTATTATTATTATTATTATTATTATTATTATTATTATTATTATTATTATTATTATTATTAA
>CAIGQZ010010775.1:7370943-7381596 GCA_903798205.1 Danio tinwini
TCATTTACCTGTTTAATAATGATTTGTTCAGCTGTAGTTTGAAATTGCGCTGTTTTTCTCTAAGGGCTTATTATGCAGTCTCTGTCGCCGTCTTGTGGGTTAAAATCGTCAACCGGCTTTGCTCAGTATGACAGGCTAATGGCCACCAACGCGCTGTCTTTCAGAAATTCTAAATATTTAAAATAGGCACTGTCCTTATAAATAAACTGTATAGTTGCAATCTAAACAACTACATTCTCGCCTGTAAAAGCCTCAAAGGTACATTATGTTGTCCAACAGCTGCAATATTTGTCAAACTGTAGAGTGTCCTCTGCTTGTTGCTGTATGTGGGTGGAGTAACACACAAGGTGCACGGTTCTCACAATATCTCACAGCTATCAGCCAATCAGATTCAAGAACCAGACAGAACTGTTGTATAAATATAGATATAGTCAGATGACTTATTTATTTTGTGATTTTTGTGTTGATAAGAAAATCGTACTTTAGGACTCATTCACTGCAAACTTGTCTTTGCTTAAAAAAAAAATAAAAAATTTGCCACAATACTGTACACAGGAATGGGTTTTAAAAAAGCACAGCATAGCACAAGGTCCATGTGATTCAATATTATATACATAATGACGACAATAACGGACCCATTAGAAATAGTAAAATTATGTTACAATAAGCACTTGAACATGCTGTACATCATATAACTCAGGATATCCGGATAAAGCCACTATGAGCGCCTCCTCCACCATGATGTAATGGTAAATAAAAAACAGAAGCTTCTCAGAGCCGTCTCAGAGCTCTTCTGATTGGTCCATTGCTTTTGGAAATTTTGAAAATCTTTCAACTTGACATGACATCTAATAAACGTGACATGAAAAGATCTCAGCGTAATAGTCAAACATGTCAGTTAAGCACATGGTTACATTGAAAAAACAATTGAAAAGTAGCACATTGCTGAGGAAAAATGCATTCTGTGTGAACGGCCCCTTAATCAATTTACTTCACAAATACAAACAATAAATATATCCACTAACCGCTCAAAATCATTATGGTTCAGACCAGAAGTTTTAACTTCTTCCTCTCCATTATTGTCTGACTCTGGATTGAACATATCAGGCTTAAATCCATCATTTTGGATGCATGAGATTTGCTTATTTAATTCTTTCACTCAGAATAGCATGTAAAGGCTCCGCCCTTTTCAAAAAACCACAGCTCATTTGCATTTAAAGTGGCACACACAAAAAATAGGAGCATATTTGTCAAGCAATAATAAACAACCTGTTAAATATTTAGAGCTGAAACTTCATAAACACATTCTGGAGACCCAAGAGATTTATCTGTCCTCTTATAAAGAGAGGCATAATAAGTCCCCTTGAATGAATCGCACATTACTGGAAATCGACTTATGTCTTTTCCGATCCA
Source organism: Danio tinwini (assembly GCA_903798205.1). Classification (NCBI taxonomy): domain Eukaryota; kingdom Metazoa; phylum Chordata; class Actinopteri; order Cypriniformes; family Danionidae; genus Danio; species Danio tinwini. The sequence goes on from CAIGQZ010010775.1 coordinate 7,372,357, forward strand.
CACCACTCATCAATCCACCTCCAAAAAAACATGTTTGCGTGTGGGTGGTGTGCTGAAAAAAAGGCATTCTCTGTGGACTTCCATGCTGCAAGCGTCCCGTGCTTCTCCAGGGGGTCTGAACAATGTGTCCATCTGGAAGAGATATTTGGCTGGGTTTTTTGGCCCAGAAGGCTTTCACAAAGTGCCTTCCCGCCTCCTAAAGTCATCAGAGACGGGAAACAATTTTGACACATTTGTTTTTTTGTATTCTTAGCCTAATTTTATTAGAGTAATGCTACTAAGTCTTCAGTTGGACAATGCACAATAACACAGAACCCTTTAGATTTTTTTTTACAGAATCCTTTTTTTGCAGCGTAATATACAAACCCAACCTAGACAATAACTTTAAACTTTTAAAAATGTTTATAAAAGTCACTTTTTCCAACTTTTTAAAATTAAAAGTTGTCGGAAGAAATATCAAGGTTTCATAATACGAAAGGGCAGTGGTTCTCAAACTTTTGTTTACAAAAATTGTCTCTCCAAGTTCCACCATAATGAGCAGTATTGAAATACAGTAGCGTAGTAGGCCTAATTAAGCAGCTGCAGCACAGCACAGTTAAAAAACGAGGCAGATTAATTCCTATTGTTAAGAATATGTATTATTGTCAGCCAGTTTAAACATTATAAATAGTTTGAACATTATTTGTGCTTGCAGACAAAAAACAAACAAAAAAAAACTTTTTTTAAATTAGAGTGTGCTTTTAAAAGTTAATTTAAAATGGCACTGTTCTTAAAAAGTAAAAAGAAAACTGCCGTAAGTATTAATGTATAGCTTATTCATCAAGACCTGGAAATGTTGCTTGGACCTGATAAATATAGGCTATATCCAACGCAATCTCACTGCCATTCGTAACTTTTTGATTTAGTGGCTAATTCGTATGAATTCAAATTAGTACGATTTGCTCATCACCCAATGATGGTTGGGGTTAGGGGTGGGGTTAGGTGCCACGCCTCCTTTTTAAAATCGTACTTTTTCGTACGACTGAACTCGTACGAATTAGCCACTAAACTGACAAAACGTAAAATACTTACGTTTCCTCGTGAGATCAGGCTGGCTATATCATATATATATATATAATTTTTATATTTTATAAATTTTGAAAGTTTTGCAAGTTGCAATTTTGAAGTTGCATGTACATACGACATATTTGTATATCTTAAATCTTCAAAATCTAAACTTGTATTTTAAATATATGATTTGGAGTTACTTAAATTAGAAATTAGATCTGCTGCAGGAAGGAGGCCTTGGGGAAGACCCAGGACACGCTGGAGGGACTATGTCGCTCGGCTGGCCTGGGAACGCCTCGGGATCCCTCCGGAGGAGCTGGAGGAAGTGTCTGGGAGAGGGAAGTCTGGGGTTCTCTCCTAAGACTGCTACCCCTGCGACCCGGCCCCGGAAAAGCGGCAGAAAATGAATGAATGAATATTGGAATCTGCTGCAGGTCATTTACAGTAGGCCTATGTGTGTCAGATAGTGAGTGATTAAATGCATACAGTGCTTTACCAATTCATATGTGCGGTATTTCTGCGATCTGATGCGAATTAGATCACATAAGTGAACCGTGAAGTTTGCGTTAACCACGCACCGACCACTGTTTTCAGTCAGACTCGGGTACGGTTTGTGGTCCCTCCATCTGTGCGCACGAAGAATAACTTTATTTAGATTCTACCTCTAATGCCGAGTTCAGACTGCATGATTTTCAAAGTAGTCGTGTCACGGATGTTTTCACACTGCATGACTATCTGGGCTAGTGTTCTGTCTGCGCTGTGTTTACACTGTAGGACAGATCAGCGACAGGAGAGTTTATACTGCATGACTTTAAAATAGGAAGAATCGCAGACAACTTTGTCCAAACTACGTCTCACAGCCAAACAAACACAAGAAGTGACATGGAAACAACGCGAGGTCACGTAGTATATATCACATAATATATCTTTCGTTATTAACTACGTAATGGGAAAAACTAGCCTTTAGCTTTAGAAACTTGTGTTGCTCACCTGACTTTTGAAGAGAATTAACAATTTCTTTTTTTATTTTTCGACCTGATTTGTAATATTGATCAGATGATATGTCAAACAGACACAGTGCTCGTTCCAATTTTACACTCGTTTTCCCTCCATTTCTTGGGTCCAAGTAAACTGAAAATGAACGCTTTTAACTTCTCATCCAGCCTCCCGCTGGCCTGCAGGTAACCAAGTGAATGCTGCTCTCTTATTGGCTGTAGGTGATCGCGGATGTTATTTTCAGTCAGAACACATTCACACGGCATGATTTGCATCGCCGACAGTTTCAGATATTTATGCTAAATATCTCACGGGCATCGGCGACTCATCGGCGATTCTCTCATAACACGTCCTTGATAGTTTATACTGTGTGATGTGACTTGGCATAAACTTCTAGCATGGCAAAGTTGCTTGAGTTTACGTTCTGTCTCGCGCCATTTGAATTACATCCAAATTAAATCTGAGGTAACAAACTAAACCGAAAGCCGCGTACGCTGCTTTACAAAACAAATAACTTTATATATCGAAAACGCATTATTTTATACAACTACAAGCACACATTTAACACATTTGTAATAATTATTTTACCAGTGATGCAGCATGGGGAAAATCCTGAGTTTGCAGTAACTGAAACAGCAACACAACAGCACCGGTCTGCAGGAGGGCTTTTGTAGTGCATGTGTATCTGCTCTGTAAGCAACGCATGCATCTTGCTCTGGCACTGCGCCAAGCGGACTGATTTTTAACATCTGATGACTCGATGCACTAGAGTAAACATTAAAAGCACACTAGCATAATCGTACACTTCAGGGAACAGCCAACGCTGTCTGATCACATGAGTCTCAGTGTTATCGTATGCATCAAAGGGTTAAAAATGTGTTCATTTTATTCTTTTATTATTCAGCGATTCTTCCACATACCACTGGAAGGAAGGCCACAGTTTAAGAACCACTGCGATAGAGTATATGCAGAAGTATGCAGAAGGACTTTTAATTTTGCAGTAACCTGGGTCAACCTGGGGGGTAGGTGGGGTAAATAAATGAAACAACAATGTAAAATTGGATAAGCTAAATTGGCCATAGTGTATGTGTGCAGCTGGAAGGGCATCCGCTGCGTAATAACATATGCTGGATAAGTTGGCGGTTCATTCCACTGTGGCAATCCCTGAATATTAAAGGGACTAAATCGAAAAGAAAATGAATGAATGAATTATAGCAAACACACAGCTTATTTTATCTCTCGGCGTTTCATTAGAAGCATTCGTCACACTCTTCAAGTGCAATAAAAGGCATCATTTCAGAAAATAATTTACGGATGTTTATTCGGGGCTCTGGTTTCAGCACGCCCTCTGTGAACTCCAGTCTCGCACAGGAGCTTTTGGCTGTGCTAATTGTTTTGCTTATTTTTATCTGTCTTCCCATTTTCCTCTCCGTGCCGAGAGGAGGATCAGCCAACACAGAGCGGGTCCAACAACATGCCTCTCAGCACGAGCGGTACGTCTAATTCTCACATCTGCTCAAGCGCGAGCCTTAAATCAACAATCACTTAAGATAACAAGACTGTATAAATTACAATGGCTATGAATTTAACTAGCAATATTGTGGCCGTTTGAAGGTCCCGGTGGAATTGAGTAAATGTAGTGAGTGGCGGGGGTTCAGATCAGGAAACAGGTTGAAGAGTAGACGATGCTGGTGGCTTTTGTATATCTGCAATCAAGCGAGTGCTTCACAACAGGATTAGAATGTAACTTTTCTATTAGTGGCATGGTGGCTCAATGGTTAGCACTGTCGTCTCACAGCAAGAGGTTCATTGATTTAAGTCCCGGCTGTGCCAGTTGGCATTTCTGTGTGGAATTTGCATGTTCTCCCCGTGTTGGTGTGGGTTTCCTCCAGGTGCTCCGGTTTCCCCCACAGTCCAAAGACATGCGCTATAAGTGAATTGAATAAACTAAATTGGTCATAGTGTGTGTGTGTGAATGCGAGAGTGTATGGGTGTTTCCCAGTACTGAGAAGGGCATCCGGAATAGTTGGTGGTTCATTCCTCTGTGGTGACCCCTGATAAATAAGGGACTAATCCGAAGAAAAATGAATGAATATTAGGGGCAATATAGACTATTTTTTTCATTTCCAGGTTTCTCAGCAGCACAAGTCGTTATACACTGTAAAGAAATGAATGACAAAAAGTCAAGACAACAAATATTTTTTAGGTTATTTTAACTTATTTTATAGGTTAATTACGCTTCAACAAAAAGATTTAAAATGTAACGATTTAAGTCATGCAGTTTGATTAATGTGAGTTGAGATAGAAAACTAGAAAAGTTCATTTGATTCAAGTGTAGTTCAATTTAAATGTAGTTATGGGCAACTTAAGGGTGCTTTCACACTAGCACTTTTGGTCCGCACCCGGGTTCGTTTGAAGTCAAAGTACGGTATGTTTAGCTAGTGTGAACGTGTCTTCTGAATCGAATCGAGTCCGCCTGAAAGAGGTGATCTGGGATACGGTTCATGCAAACTCTGGTACAGTTCACTTCTGATATGAATGCAATGGTACCAAATAACGGAAGGTAACTGCCAACTGTACAGCAAACTTTAGTTTTCATAATGTTCATTCGTGTGTGTATGTCGATGTATCACCTACCTTGGTGGCAAGCATGACTGACCCAGTGCAAACAGTGATAATAGCCCTATTCACACAGTGATAGCAGTAAATATCCAGCAAATTACAGAAACCATTTTATTGGTAGATTAAAAAAAGTTATTCACTTTTTATTATTTGTATATTATCATTATTATAGTAACATTTATTTTCCTTATTATTCTCATTGTTTTGTTTGCAGCACTTTATTTTTCTACTTTCCTTTTCTTCCACTCTTCCCCTTCCTTTTCTGTTTTTTTCTTCAATTTCCTTTTCTTCTACTTATTATTATTATTATTATTATTATTATTATTATTATTATTATTATTTTCATTTTTGTCCTCTTCCTGATTTCCCAACCTCCCCTCACCTCCTTACTATTATCATTAATAGTATTACTTTTACTTTTGTTACCATTATTATTATTACTATTCTGACTCCCGTTATCTCCTCATTATCATTATTACAGGTATTTCTACTATTGTCATTATTCAGGTTGCTGTAGTTGTTGTAGTAGTAGTAGTAGCAGTAGTCATTGTAGTAAGGATTGTAGTTGTAGTTTTTAGGGATTGCTGAAGTAGTAGTTGTAGTAGTTTCTGTAGTAGTAGATGTCGTTGGTATAGTGGTACCAGAACTAGTAAAGGTGTTGGTGTAGTAGTGGTAGTAGTAGTAGTCGGTGTAGTAGTATCAGTAGTAGTAGATGTTGTTGTAGTAGTAGTAGTAGTAGTGGTTGTAGCTGTAGTAGCAGCTGCAATAGTAGTTGTAATATTAGTAACTTTCTGTAGTAGCAGTTGGTGTAGTACTTGTGATTTATTATTATTGGTATTGTCAGTTGTTACTGTTGTCCTTTCTTTTTACTGTCATCATTATTGTCATACATTACTAGCATTGTCACTCTCTACCACTGACTGGTCTCTTTCTACTTGTTTATTTATGTGTATGATACTTGCTTCATTTATTGACTGTTATTGTCCCTTATGTATGTACTCTGACCTGTCCACCATGTTACCTTTACACACACACACACACACACACACACACACACACACACACACACACACACACACACACACGCACCTGCCAGTACCTGACTGTATTGCTGTTGTTTTTGTTTTTCTTTGTTGTTTTTTATGTTTCATTTTCTTTGTATTTGTGAGATCCCAATTTGTGTACCTTTTTGCATATTCTAATAAAAAAAAGCTTTGCCAGAAAAGACTATTCACACATCTATTCCAAAATACAGATAAACTCTGACGTCACAAACCAAAAATGAGCTAAACGGCTGTCCTTGTATTTGTAAACACAGAATGGGTCGGGGTTTTGTTGATGGTACATTTTCGCATGTCGAGATGTACATTATATGTGCGTGTGCTGGCGCTCACCGGCTGCTTCACGTGCACACTCGTCAAGCAACTGAAGCAGAGCTTGAAGGTAAACAAACATCGGTTAACCATAAGCTTTTTATCGATAATTTTTTTCACAGTTGCATTAAGAAGGAACATAGAAATGTTATCGGACTAACATCTAGCAGCTAAATGTGTCTGGAAAAATATTCAAAGTCTTTTTTTTTCATATACAGCGCAGATGTGAATGCATCTAAGTGTTCTGATTGGCTGGAGTAGACGTCTCGCGTCAGTGTTTCTAACTGTGAACGCGCTGTTTCCGGCAATCTTCCTTCTTCATACACACTGCGCAGCTTCCCGGCAAATTACCGGTAATGTTATAACTTCTCTTTCCCGAAAATTGCCGGAATGAATTTACCAGTATTTTTAAAAAGGGCCTGTTCACACATGATCCCTTTTCGGAAAATTGCCCATAATTTTCCGGAAAGGTCTGTATGTGTGAAAGGGGCTAATGTCAGCTTGTTGCCACCAAAAACAACTTCTGCAGACATTGTTTTATGTTCTGAACATTTTTAATGTTTATTTTTTGCGGCGGATAGATGCAAGTGGCTCTTTGTATTTTGTTTTTGGCGCTTTCATGGCCGTCACCTAGCAACAGTTGTACACAAAACTGCAGCTTGATGATGCAAGAGTATCGGGGTTCAGAAGGAAAAAAGATGATGCGAACATAAACCAGCCAAGAAGGTGGCAATGTGGGCAATCGAACTTTGGTTCGGTCCAGGCAATTGAATCAAGTGTGAAAGCACCCTTAGAGAGCAGTGAATGAGTACAACAAATAATTATTTGGTGATGGGTTGCAGCTGGAAGAGCATCCGCTGCGTTAAACATAAGCTGGAATAGACTGCAGTTCATTCTGCTGTGGTGACCCCTGATAAACTAAGACGAAGGAAAATGAATGAATGAATGCTCTGCATAAAATTCTGGAGTTTTTTTTTTTTTTTTGTCTTGACTTTAATTGAAGTTATTTTACAGTCCATAAAGAATGACATCAAAGTTTAAGATTAAGTAAAATATTCAAGTCTATGATTAGAAAGAGAAAATTCTCAGAGTTGTTTTTTTTTTAAGAAAAGATAAAATAAAATATAAAAATCTGATCAGCATCAGACGAATAAACAATTCAATCATACATTTTTCATTCCTAACTAGCAGATTTGTTTATTATTTAAACAGATTTGGATTAATTAATTTAATTTGAATGTACTTTTTTAGTAAACAAGACCTGGTATCCTGAACAACAGTAACAATTATTTAAGAATGTTGCTAAGAATGTCTCTAAAAAAACATTTTTTCTTGTCAGAATAAATCAGCTTAATAATAAAATTATTTATTTATTTATTATTTGTTTATTTATTTATTTATTTATTTATTTATTTATTTATTTATTTATTTATTTTCTTATTTATTTATTTATTTGTTTGTTGGTTTATTTATTTATGTATTTATTTATTTAATTAGTTAGTTATTTATCTATCTATTTATCTATGTATTTATTTATCTGTCTATTGATTTCTTTATTTCTTTATCTATGTATTTATTGATTTATTATTTTTTTGTCTGTCTGTCTGTCTGTCTATCTATCTTTCTGTGTATTTATTTATTTATCTATCTATCTATTTATCTATTTATTTATCTATGTATGTATTTATCTATTTATTTATTCATTCATTTATTTATTTATTTACATTTATCTATTTATTTATTTATGTATTTATTTAGATATTTATTTATTTATTTATCTTTTTATCTATGTACTTATTAATTAATTTATTTGATTATTATTTGACTATTGTTATTATTTTTTAGTAAACATGGCTTAACATCTTAAGTCATTTTGCTTCTGTAAATCTAGATGTAATAATATTTATTCATTTGTAGTGGAAAACCCCCACTAACTAAGCGTAACAGCATTGTTGCGTTGTGATTGCGCTGAAGTGCATCTCATTCCTCTGAGTGCAGGTGTGTTTTCTGATCTCTCTGTTGTGGGTCCACCAGGAATGTCCTCTGCCTCGTGTTGTGTGACGGGACCCTCGGGCTCCATCTCTTCTCAGGCTTGGCTGTTTTGACTGTGTATCAATCTTAATGCACTCTCTGGATCTCCATGACTTGTTAAAGAACGCGTCCTCGCTGCGGTCACCCTCCAGATAAATTTCACACCACAGGCCCATTTTTTCCATCTATTACAGCTGAAAACTGTGAGGAGCTCCTTCCGCTTGTTAGCATTCTGGAATGTGGCGAAATGTGAGGAAAAAAAGGAACAACATGATTTGTGGCAAACATTCTTGGTCAGATGCTCATTTCAGCATTTTTTTTTTCCTGACGTTGCAGCCACATGATTAGCACAGGGTCGGAAAGCACAATGAGCTGAGAGAGACTGAACATCTGGGAAAGAGCGAACAGAGATGATTCTGCAGAGCCAAACCGCTGTTGTTGTTGTTTTTATTGTCGTCTACGGGACTGAATACGTTTATTTATTTATTTGAATAGTTAGGCCAGGAATGCAGAAACTGTGACCCCCCCCCCCCCCCAAAGTTAAACATTTTAAGTTTTGTTAAAGGGATAGTTCACCCAAAAATGAAAATTTACTCAATGTTTAATATCCCTCAAGTGGTACTTTATTAGTTTTTTTGTCTGTTGAACACAAAAGAAGATATTTTGCAGGTTTAAGATTTCTACCAAATTACCTGGTGTTTATCAGAATAAAGAAACTGAGTTAATAGTGAGATTTTAATTGTGCGCTGAACTATCCCTTTAACTAAATTGTTTAAATTCTGATTCATAAATCAAAATTATGATTAATAATATTCAATTTTATGAATTTGTATTATGCTATAAAAGTATTAACATTGTCACCTAATGGATCACTTTAATCAACTTTACAAATTAAAATATTAAGTCATAATCGTTTTCTAAACAAAATTTCATAGAAGAATTACAAAACAAATTCACTTTATTTTTTTTTGGCTTTGTCCCTTTATTAATCAGGGGTCACCACAGCAGAATGAACCGCCAACTTAAGCCGAAGTCACACTAGAGTTTGAGCTTGCAAAATTCTGTCATACGGCACTGCGAAAAAGGGCTGGATTAAGCAAGATGAATAGACATTAAAAAAAGCAAGCGATTGCTCCATGTTTTCAATTTCTGTTCGGAGAGGTCATGTTTT
>CAIGQZ010010775.1:7400652-7420802 GCA_903798205.1 Danio tinwini
CCCCCCCCCCCCCCCCCAAAAAAAAAACCCTCATTTTTAGCTAATTTTAAATAAGTAGTTTGAACAAACAGCAAACTTATCTTTTAGAATGTAAGTTTTCCTAATATACGGTGAACAACCATAAATTCATGCTTATTTTGGTTGACATTACTATTTTTGTTTTACATTTTCTTTTATGTTACATCTAATGTTGATAAATAATGTTTATTGCATTAATTTTATGTGTGTTACAAGGTGTTTAGTAGATCTGTAAAGGACAAATGTACATTTTAATGTGGGAAAAGTTGTTAGTGATGAACAGGTTCATCATATGACCTTCTCATCCGCACCTGCTTATGGTTGTGTTTTTGTCCGTGTAACAAAGTTAAGTTATGTAGTTGTTATTATGCTTCAAAACCTTGGTGTATGACCAAAAAAAGTATAAATTACAGTAATTTACTTTAAAACTTTAGATATTAAATTACAGTTAATTTCAGGCCACCACAGTTGCCATTTTTTATTTTAAATTTTACAGATTTTTTTACAGTGTATAATAAATACTGCAATTTTTCATACAACAAAAGAATAGTCAAGACTTCAAGACAGATTCCTAATTGTAAATATTAGAATTTCTTGCCATGAAGTTATTCATTTGGCTTTTATTTATGACAGATTATGCACTTACATTTATTACTTCAATTTAGTTTGTTCCAAAATAAATAGTCGAAAACAAATTATTTGCCCTCCTGTGATTTTTTTTATTCTTTTGTTCCTAAGTGATGTTTCAAAATTCATAACTTTTTGATTTAGTGGCTAATTCGTATGAATTCGTATGATCTCATTCGTACAAATTACTACGATTTGTAGAACTCAGAATGGCGGTTGGGTTTAGGGGTGGGGTTGGGTGCCACGCCTCTTTTTAAAAATCATACTTTTTTATACGACTGAACTTGTATGAATTTGTACGTATTAGCCACTAAACTGACAAAATGTAAAATAGTTATATTTCCTCTTGAGAATCAGGCTGTTCTATTATAATATGTTTCCTAATATGTTTATTACAACCCAGGCTCATTCTGAAAACATAGTCCTGTGGACATTTCGGGAGACTGCAAAATACGTCCCGGGAGGTACATATTTTTGCAGTTTTTGTTTTCGCGAATCCGCGAGAGGTGCGCTTTATCATATCAAGTTACTCTTGTAATAGCCGTTCGTGCCCACTGTTCGCGTAAACCCACAAGAGGCCGCTGTTGACTGACTAACTGACTGACCGACCGACCGATACCACCACCCACCCCATTCCCTAAACGCAACCAATAGTGTTTTAAAAAGCACAGATTGACCAGCGCCCATCCACTTCTCTAAACGCAACCGAAAAAAAAGCAATCCAATTAAAAAGCAATCCAGAAAAAGAAAAGCCCTCATGACATTTTTACCATGTTTTTATATTTTACCATATTCTCACCCTGTTATTTACTTGTTTGTTTTATTTTTTTGGCTTTTGTCTTACCTGCTTTCTTGAACTGTTCATCGCCAGACTCAAACCCTGTTGTCACTGTCGACTGTCTGTCTGACTGACTGAATGACCGAATAAATGAATGACTGACTGGCTGGCCGACCAATCGACTAACCCACCCTCCACCTTCCCTAAACCCAACCATTATTACAGATTCACCCACTTACTTCCTAAACCCAACCAACGGTTTACAAAAGCCGTCCACAAAAAGAAAAGCCCTCGTCTGATTTTTACCACGTTTTCGGATTTTACCACATTCTGACCCTGTTATTTACTTGTTCATTTTACTTTTTGGATTCTGTTTTTGTCTTACCTGATTTCTGAAACTGCTTTTCCGCAGACTCAAACCTCATCATTGTCGTGGTCAACTCCTCTCTGCGTCTCAAGTCCGCTGACATAACATGACGAGCTAATGGGAAAAACTGGTTGTGGCGGGAAAGCCGGAGGTAAGCAGTCAGCTGGTAAGCGCGAAAAGGAACGGCATCATACTGCCCCGTAACGTTATTTAAAAAAAAATGAAGTGAAGCCATACATACCTCCGGCTACATAATTTGCTGTCTCCAGAAACGTTTACGGGACTACGTTTTCAGAATAAGCCTGTGTTGGTTTATTAGGCTACTGTATTTGTTGACAAAACATTTACAACTGCTAATGTCAATATAATTAGCCCTCTAAGAATTTAATTATCTCGATTGAGTAGAGAAAAAAAACTGTTGTTCAATAACATGCCTAAGTAACATAAATTGCCTATTTAACCCAGGTAATCTAGTTAAGTCATGCAAATTAGCTAATAAAATGTATTGTACTGTCATCAGGGCAAAGGCATTACACTAATAAAATGTGGGGTTGTCATTAAGGGTGTGAACCTACACTAGTCTCACAGTTCGGTTTGGTTACAATTATCATGCCATGCAATCGGTTCAATTCGATATCTCGGTGCATTGACAATTGACAATGCTTTCCATACATAATTGGATTTTTTTTTTTTTTCACAACACAATTTTATACAATATTATATATATTTATATATATAAATATATATATGCATGATTATGCATGTATGAACACAGATAATAACAACAGTTCATTTAAATTCTTAGCTGATATATATCTTAAATTGACATTAGGCAAATACTATTTTTTATTTATTCTTATTTTTATTTTTATTTATTTATTCATTGCTCTGTCATTTATTTTCATTGTAAAATTATCACTCATGTTTAAATCAAAAACCTTTTCATTTATTTTTAAGGCTAAAGAGAGAAATTGACTATTGTTTGTGTTTTTTATTAATATGTTGTGCTGTATTTGGTTACTGAGCAGCAATAAACATAAACTTAGTAAACTTATATAAGCAGTTATCTTGTGATTTTCTAAACTAGTCATGTTTTGAATTTAATAAATGCAAAATAATCGTGATAACCAAGAAACCATGATTATTTTTCAGACTATAATCGTACAACCAAAATCTATAATCTTTTTCATTCCCAATTGTTATGCAGTTTAAAACATAACATATTTGAATGTAGAAGAAGCCTACATGAGCAATACTCAGATTTTTTTGTGCTTCGAAATACAACATTTGAATATGTTTGTAAAAAAAAGCCACATTGTACAATGCCGTGATGTTATGTAGTTTCAAAATACAACATATTAACATTTTAATGTAGAAAAAGCCAACGTGGGTGTCTTAAGGAGCAAAAATACAGCATATGTGCTCTTATATTGTTGTGTCATCACTTATATTGCAAGTCATATTTCTCCGGCCCCTCCTTTGGGATGCTCTTCATGAACTGGCCCTCATGACAAACTAATTGAATAGCGCTGCCATAAATTGTACAACAAAATAAAGTGTGACTGAAATTAGTTACTAAAACTAAACCTCTCCATTTGGGAACTGTCTGAAAAATGATCTCAAAGGAGGGCTAATCATATCATTTTCAAATCCCTAATTAATATCCTGATGAGTAAACATTGGTAATATCAGAGTCAGCTTGCATTAAATGTAAGTAGAACCATTGAATAAACGATACTGGTGCCTCAAAACACCTGCTCCTGCTTTAATTAACAGCAAGTCGTTAAGCAGATAAATCATTGCATGTATGAAGCTGTGGCTGGTGCACTGAGTCTTTCCAAGAATCAAGCCTGTGATCGCTGGCTCAGCTTTCTTGAGGACCAACAGTATCGCTCTACATGTGCCCTTGATAGCTTTCACCTCTGACCCTAACATTGTCTGATGTTTCAGGAAGCGAGAGAGAAGGGCAGCATGGTTCACACAAACAGGAAGCAATTACATTTTCAACATAGCGAAAGGATTGGATGCATGGAAAGGGAAAATCCTGTTTTCTGTAGGTCTCCTTTACATTAATTTAGAGCAGAATGGGTTTAATCGAGTGTTAGCACACTTTATGTTTTGATTTAAGCTGCTTATTCGGAATTTCATTTTCAAATAAATGGTAACTAATAACTTTAACTTTTCCAAGTTCGTTTGTAATGCAATAATGTACGTTTTTTGTGAAGCTTTCAAAGCATTTTCCTGCTTTGAAACAATAATTATTGTGAAATAATACAAATGAACTTGAATTGAATTTAATTAAACCTATTATTATTATTATTAATATATAATATATATAATTTTTTAGCTGCAGGGACAGGATGACTGATTGCAATCGAGGGAAAGATGAATGCGGCCAAGTACAGGGTCATCGTGGAGGAAAACCTTCTTCAGAGTGCACAAGACCTCAGACTGGGCTGAAAGTTTACCCTCCAACAAGACAATGAGACCTAAAAACCTAGACCTAGAGAGACCTAGAGACCTAAAAATGGCTGTCGTTCAAGGTTTACTATCTAACTTGACAGAACTGGAGAGGATCTGCAAGGAGTTTTATCTTCCAACAAGACAATGACCCTAAGCACAGAGCTAAAATAATGGAGTGGCTTCACAACAACTCAGAGACTGTTCCTGAATGGACCAGCCAGAGCTTTGACTTAAACCCAATTGAGCATCTCTAGAGAGACCTAAAAATGGCAGTCCACCAATGTTTACCATCCATCCTAAAAGAACTGGAGAGGATCTGCAAGGACAAGGAGGTTTACCTTCCAACAAGACAATGACCCTAAGCATGCAGCTAAAATCAATGAAGGAATGGCTTCACAACGACTTCGTGGCTGTTATTGAATGGCCTAGCAAGAGCCCTGACTTAAACCAAATTGACCATCTCTGGAGAGACATAAAAATGGCTGTTTACCATCCAACCTGGCAGAATTGGAGAGGATCTGCAAGGAGGAATAGCAGTATACAGTATTTATATAAATATATATATATACATTTTTTGTGATTCAAAATATACCACAGAACAAGTGTAGTCATGTTTATTAGTAAATGACTCTTTTGAGTTTGAACTTATAGTGAATCAAAAATACACTACTCAACAAATAATTTGTATGAGCTGGACAATTTTCTAATGCAGAAACATGCCACACAACCAAAGTACTGCAAATCACAAGTAAATTATTCAATGAGCAATTTTTTTAAGTGACTCAAAATTTACCACTAAACAAGTGTAGTCGGGTTTATTTTGACCCTCATGAGCTAGACATTTAATCAATCAAAAACATGCCAACTGACTAATTTATTGTTGTTCTCTGGTAAAAAAAAAAAAACATATTTTGAAGTGATTAAAAGCATACTAGTCAACAAGTGTTGTGCAATTCACTAGTGACTCTTTTGAGTTTAAACTTGTACTGAATCAGAAACATACCATAGTCACTACCAGTGTTGGGGAAAGTTACTTTTAAAAGTAATGAATTACAATATTGAGTTACTCCCCAAAAAAGTAGTTCCTTTTTATGGAAAGTAATGCATTACGTTGCTATTGAGTTACTTTTTCATTCCTGCCTGTGGCATGATCTCAGAACTTGCAGGGTATTTTTCTTTTTTTTTCTTTTTTAAATAGAGGAGCAATGCATTTAACAGCAAACTGTATAACCTACACTTTCATTTACCTTTTAAAAAATTAATGAATAATGTTACCTTCTGAGAACTTCCTTCCTGACAAGCTGTATGTACAGATTAATATAAGTTGAAAGTAATGTGTTGCTATTTTATTCTTGCCTTATTAGTGAAGTAAAATCACTGTCCATTGAGACAATCCCCTTTTCTTCTGTGTGCTCAAAATAATGAGGATGTAAGTTTCTGCCATGTTGGTTTTTGGGAGCTAATTTTCTCATTGAGTATGATTCAACATGATTACACTCATTTGAATTTAGCAAACTATTTTTAAAAGTGTATTAATTCATCTAAAAAGTACCTTTTTAAAAAAAGTAACTCAGATATTATTGCTTAATTTTTTATGTAATGCGTTACTTTACTCGTTACTTAGAAAAAAAATATTATTACGTTACTCGCATTACTTGTAATGAGTTACCCTCAACACTTATCACAAGGAAATGACAATTGCAATTTTAGAATTTTTGTTTATAATAATGTGCAATCCTAAACCACATAGGCTCCATGATGTCTTATTTGCCGGCATAGAAAATAAATATGATGAATACAAATTTGGCCCGATTGTGGCTAATTCAATTAGGATCTAGAAAAGACGTCCTTTCCAACCTTGTAAAAATACGCCCTTATGGCACAACTTTAAATTCTTAGGTGGAAATCGTCCATTTGTCCAGCCTTCTTGATCTACACTGGGCATAAACATATGCGGTGACTTGTATGATAACCAGGGTCTCTGCTCATTTCAAGAATTAAGAACTGAGTTTTGTTTACCAGCATCATCATATTTTGTCTTCTTTTAGTTACGTTCTGCGCTCAAAGCCTATGGTGTTCCTTGGGCATCTCCTATTTCCTCTCATCCTATGTGGGATTGGATCTCACCACCCTCTGGTCGACCGTCTGTTTCTGTAATATAAAGCAAACTTAATGATCACACCGCAAAGCCTCTTTCTATTAAACTTATCTGGAATCGTGAACTAACAGATTTGGACTTATCGACTGACTGGGACAGGGTGTGGTCTAACCTAATCTTAACTTCTAAAAACTTAGCTCATCGTCTTATCTGTTTCAAAGTTATACATAGAGCATACATAACTCCTTATAAGAGGTTTAAAATGAAACTGCAGTCGAATTCAGGTCATTTTCTTCATTTGTTTTGGGAATGTCCAATTGTTGTCGACCTGTGGTCTCATGTAAATTCTGTTTTGTCCTTTTTACTACAAGCTGATTATGTGTCTGATCCTAGTTTATGTCTTCTCAATGATGATTCTAATTTACACTAAAGAAAATAATTTTGTTTGCTGGTTTTACAGCTGCAAAGAAGGCAATCGTACAAAATTGGTTTACTCCACAGATGTGTGCAAAAACATTTTGGTTTCATAGCCTCCTTAAAATAGGGACTTGTGAAGGTACAATAGCACAAATTAATAAGGCTAAACCAAGTACCATTGATGCATGGCAATGTTTTTCTTCCAACATTTTGGACTATATAAAGGAATGACCATGTAAAGTTTAAATTTTATTTAAAAAAATAATTTAATTTAATTTAATTTAATTTAATTCTTTCAGATTGAAAATTGTTGATATGTCTGTTGCTCCCCCTCCCCTGTTTGTTTGTTTGTTTGTTTGAATGTCTTTTATTTTGTTAATCTAAAGACAATAAAACGTTGATCACAAAAAATAATGTGCAATACTCACACATAACATGCAACATACTCATTCATTCATTTTCTTTTTGGCTTAGTCTCTTTATTAATCCGGGGTCGCCACAGCGGAATGAACCGCCAACTTATCCAGCACATAATTTATGCAGCGGATGCCCTTCTAGCTGCAACCTATCTCTGGGAAACATCCATACACACTCATTCACACACATACACTTTGGACAATTTAGCCTACCCAAATCACCTGTGCCGCATGTCTTTGGACTTGTGGGGGAAACCGGAGCACCCAGAGGAAACCCATGCGAATGCAGCGTGAACATGCAAACTCCATACAGAAACGTCAACTGACCCAGCCGGGACTCGAACCAGCAACCTTCTTGCTGTGAGGCGACAGCACTACCTACTGCGCCACTGCGTCGCCCACATGCAACATACTGTACCTATTAATATATATTATATTAATATACTATATAAAGCGATTAATAATAATCTATTTGTATTACATTATGGGGTATTCCATTTTCAGTGTTAAAATATTAATTTGACAACTTCAAGCAAGCCATTAGCATTTTTATATAAAAGTGTAAACACTCCTGCTCTATTTTTTTCAGCACCCCAAAATTGCTGTGTTGAGTTTCGATCCAGACTACTTCCAGACAGGTAAGAGCAACCTAGTTGACATTTTACAGTTCTACTACCTGTATATTTGAGCAGTGTATTCAGCCTGTTAACATCTTCCCAAACATGGAGCCTGCAAACACACATTTCCCCCTTTAAGCACACAACACAATAGGCCTCAACATCTTACAAGAGAAAATCAATCCTGCATCTCTCCTCACATCTGACCTCTGCACTCTCTACAAATCCAGAATTAATTAAAGAGGGAAATCCCACTGGCTTGCACAGAAGAGGGATTGAGTGTTTTTGGCCCCCTCCGAGGTACCAGAGGATTAGAAGAGCTCACTCAATGATGAGAGTGTTTCCAAACCTCCAGGTAGCTGCTGTGACGGACATACCTGCGGCCGTACGTGTTTTCATTATCTGTGTATATCTGAATGTTGCACGACTGACCCGGCGCTGCTGATGTAAATAATACAGCATGATGGATAAACTCTTTAACAATCGCATTTACTGTTGATATAATCTGGGTGAAATCCATCCCAGTAGGAATCTGCGCGAATGGGAGTTTTGCATAAGCAATGAAACACTACTACAAGCACATTTTGCCCATGCACAAATTGATTTTACAACATTTTTAGGCAGTTTTTGTTCACATTGAGATCAAACATAATTATTCTTCTATATAACATATACAGTTATTCTTCTGCTACATCCGTTTTATTAGCAAAATACCCCACCACTCAAACAATGCTTTAATTAAACATGGTTTTTGACACATGATAAGAATATTTTAGAAAATTTAATGCTGGAAAAGGCTTGCCATCTCTAGGTTAGAGGAAAGTTCTTAACCAAGGTGGAAGAGTTCAAGTATCATGGGGTTTTGTTCACGACTGAGGGAAAAATGGAACGTGACAGTAATGCTGTCAATGTACCGGTCTGTTGTGATGAAAAAAGCCAAAAGGCAAAGCTCTCGATTTACAGGTCAATCTACAGATATGGCTACTGAGAATGAGAGAGTGATTTAAAGAAATATCGCACGTCTCCGCAGTAAACTGCAGTAAAACATGGTCTAACATAAGAAATACAGTAGGTTACTACTCTCGAAGGAACCGAAAGGACAAGATCTTGCATTCAAGCAGCCAAAATGAGTTTCCTTCCCAGAGTGGCAGGGTGCACCCTTATAACTCGTTTCCACTGACTGGTACAGTACGGTACGGTACGGGTCAGTATGGGTCACCTTTATCAGACTTGCATTTCCACTGCTAAAAGGGTACCAATGGTACTCTTTTGGTGGGCGAGGTGTACGACAGAAAGTTGCAGTCAACGTCATTTTCGCTCGAGAAAATGTCTAAAGTAAAGCTGTACGGGTCGCTCACATATCATATGAGAAGCACTTCTAACAAAACAGATGCTTTACACACATAAATACTGGTGTATAAATGTTTATTACTAACTTTTCTATGAACATGAGTTGATTATAACTGCAGATCAATGATGAATGCGAAATAGCCTACTGTAACGTCTGCAATTCTATAAAATAAATAAATAAATGCAGCATATATAAACACATTCAGACCCTTACAGTCTCCGATATGCTACCATGTACAGAAAAACTACACACAGCATACATTTAGTCCTTATTTAGGTTCAAAACAACACAAAATACAGCCCACAGTCAGACCGCTCATGATTAAATGTGTCTGTAATCTTCCGCAGCACGTGTAGCCTCTTGTTAGAAAGTAATTCCATCATTCCGAGTTCATAATAGTCCAAAAGGTGATAATAATAGTTAAAGATGGTAGTTTGTTCATGTTTGCTGAACAAATAATGTGCTCCTTTTTTTTTAGCTTCTCCTTTTGCTTTTTTGTGCATTACTCTAGCGTTTGTCAGTTTCTGACAGGATCAGGTTAAAAAAGCACATCAGTAATAAAGCGCACATTATTATCATCAGCTCTAGAAGTTTGTTATTTTAAATATAAACGCGGCGAGCACAAGCAAGAAAGCGAAATCGCTCACGCTTCAGACTGTTTTGTAAAAACTATGGGGCACAGGGTAAAATCTGCTCTTCTTTTTGGCTTTGTGGCTGTTCATCAAGAAGAAAACAAGTTTCGTTTGAGCCCTGGTTGACCAGGGCTTGTTATTATATGTATATATCAGTACACTGGAATCACTCGGCTGTGTAAGAAAACATGGCGGCTCCTTTGTTTTCATTCTGGCTTGTTGCGTGAGCTCGTGACGTATCTCTGTAAACCAATAGCGTTCAGCTGCGCGTCTATCTTCACCTTTTGATACCCTTTCTCGTGTTTGGTACCCTTTCCAAAGGGTGCCGAAAAAAGTGGTACGGTACGGTTCGGTTCTGTACGCCTTTTGACAGTGGAAATGGCCATAAAAGCGTACCGAACCATACCGTACCATACTGTACCACACAGTGGAAATGGGCCATTATAGATAGGGTGAGGAGCTCTATCACCCAGGAGGAGCTCAGAGTAGAGCCGCTGCTCCTCCACATCAAGTAAAATCAGCTGAGATGGCTCGGGAATCTGTTTCGGTTGCCTCCTGGACCTGGACGCCTACCTAGGTAGGTGTTCCAGGCATGTCCCACCGGGAGGAGGCCTCGGGGAAGATTTAGGACACGCTGGAGGGACAATGTCTCCTGGCTGGCCTGGGAACGCCTCGAGATTCCCCAGAGGACGAATAGGGAAGTCTGGGGTTCTCTCCTAAGAATGCTGCCCGCATGACCCGGCCCCAGAAAAGTGGAAAAAAATGAATGAATGAATGAATTTAGCAAAATTTAAAATTAAATATTAAAATAAAAAAAAGTTCTCTCAGCCTTTTCATGAAATTAAGATTAATATTTACAGTTGAAGGCAAATTTATTAGCCCTTCTGTGAATATTTAATTTTTTTCAAATATTTATTTTAAACATAATTTCCTTTCTCTGTGCCGTGATGACAGTGCATACAATTTTACTCATTATTTTGCAAGATACCAGTATTAAAGTGCAAATAAGTGCAACTTAATACTTAATTAATCTAAATTCCCTTGTTAACCTATAGTAAGGCAAGTGATTAGAAAATAGTGGTTTGTTCAGTTAATTAATTAAATTCCGTTAACTGTTAATCTAAAAACGACTTTTATAAATACAATTTTTGTAAAGAAGAAGATAAAATATATATTAGGAAATATTGTGGAAATTTTGTTCGTCTGTTGAACGCAACATTGGCTCATTCTGAAAACGTAGCCCTATATACATTTCTGGAGATTGTGAATTATGTAGCAGGAGGAACGTATGACTGCAATTCATATTTAAAACTAATGCTACGGGGCAGTATGATGCCATTTCTTTTTCGCGCTCAGCAGCTGACTGCTTACCTCCGTGTGGACGGCTTTCCTGCTGTTACCAGTTTGCTTAGTGGCTCACCAAGTACGTCGGAGGATTTGAGACATAGAGTAAAGTTGACCGGGTTTGAGTCTGGCGATGAACAGTTCAAGAAAGCAGGTAAGACAAAAGTCAAAAAATAAAACAAACAAGTAAGTAACAGGGTGAGAATATGGTAAAATATGAAACGTGGTAAAAACCAGGCGGTCATGAGGGCTTTTCTTTTTCTGGATTGCTTTTTAAAACACTGTTGGTTGGGTTTAGGGAAGTGGGTGGGCGCTGGTCAATCTGTGCTTTTTAAACCACTATTGGTTGCGTTTAGGGAATGGGGTGAGTGGTGATATTGGTTGGTCAGTCAGTCAGTTGACAGCGACCTCTGGTGGATTTATGCAAGAACAGCGGGCACAAATGACACTCACATGGGAAATCTCAGATCCGAAAAAGTGCACATCACGATTCGCGAAAACAAAAACTGCAAAAAAACGTAGCTCCTGGGATGTATTTGGCACTCTCCAGAAATGCATAGGGCTACGTAATCAGAATGAGCCTGAATTAAACATCACTTGATAAATATTTTTCAAAAAGTATTTCATAGAAAGGCAATTAATTTTGCCTTCAACTGTATCTTTATGAGCATCTATTATATATCTGTAGATATGGTGACATGCATGTGCCATTTCTTTCAAATGCTTTTTGCTTTCAATCCACACCTTTTTTTGAATGTATCACCTTTAGACCCTCTCAGCAAAGACAAAAGGCCAGAACATATGGGGGGGGGGTGTATTCGGATAATTGTAAACACAACCTAACATTTAGAGGCTCAGAAGGACATTTTTGATGCAGTTTTGAGAGTTTTCCAACCAGGATAAGACAGGAGTTCACGTTTAACAAGAGTCTCGCTCATGCTTGAGTTACTCCTGGTCCTACAGATAGAGGCGGTTCTGGGTTTGGCTGCTGACCCACTTGGAAATCCAGCGCTGTAGCTTCAGCTTACACGGGTCGCTCCTGTGGCAGGCTCTCAGTGGTACATACCCGGCGATAAGGAGCTGCAAGGGAACTATTGTTCGCTGAGCCCAGTCTGTCATCGGGGGCTTGTTGAGCAAATACGCCCAGGTATGACCGCAGTCTCAGCATCTCGCACTCCACCTGCCTGTCACTTCCAAACCCGGACCATTGGTAAAACAGAGGCCAAATGCACAATGACTATGGATGGTCATTAATCCTAATAATTGATCACACAATAGCAGTTACTTAATCACTTAAATGAAAATTGTCATTATTTAACTCTGCTGTTGATCTAGATTTCTATATGCACAATTCACCCTTTGGGTCAGAAATGACCAGCCTTCACTGAAATTAAAAAAATAAGGAAGCTAAATTAAATTTCAATCCTCAAATCAATGTTGAATGAAAAAACAACTTCATCTTCATCACAAACTCTGTCAGTGTTTATGTTTTCCGTATTAGTGTGCAGTAATTCATTCATTCATTCATTTTCCTTTGGCTTAATCCCTTATTTATTAGGGGTTGCCACGTCGGATTGAACCACCAACTATTTCAGCTTATGTTTTATGCAATGGATGCCCTTCCAGCTGTAACCCAGTACAGAAAAAACACCCATACACTCACACATTCACATATACACTCATACACTATGGTCAATTTAGTCCATTCGATTCACCCACAGCGGATGTCTTTGGACTGTGGGGGAAACCAGAGCACCTGGAGGAAACTCACGCCAACACGAGGAGAACATGCAAACTCCACACAGAAATCCCAACTGGCCCAGTGGGGACTCGAACAAACGACCTTCTTTCTGTGAGGTGACAGTGCTCCTCACTGAGCCGCCGTGCCGCTCATTTGAAGGGAACAAAAAATGAAAATTTCAATAAAACTTTAACATAGATTTAGTAACCAAGACGTATCATACCATTTATATACTCTCTAATGATTTTAAGTAATTACTTTTTCCTCACTTTTATGTCGGTTTGGATAAAAGCATCTGCTAAATGACCCTAATGTAAATGTAAAATGAAAAACAGAACTAATTTAAGCTTTTATTTACTGTACTTGTAAACATTGCTCAGCGAAAATGCTTAACACATTCAGATTTAGTCATGGAAGCCCAAGCATGCTTACTTGATGACTGAAAGCCAATGAGATGTATTCTTGCTTGTCATGTGGCAGTTTATACACTGTAAAAAGTGATTATTTACTTTACTTAAATAAGTGAGTAAACCCGTTGCCTTAAACGGGTCAAATTGACTTAACTTAAAATAGTGAGTAAACTTGTCGTAACTTGGAACTGTTAAGTTGATTTAAGTGAAGTTTATGTATAAACAAATTTCGAGAGGATCACGTGCTTATGATTGTTCTCAGCTGTTCCAGCATCAGCTCATGATCGATTATCCAATCAGACGACTCCTAACTCTATAAATAACCAGAGTTTTCTTATCTCAATATCTTCGTCTTTACCCACCCACCTCTACTTTCCCTCCTTTTCAGATGGGCGACACGGTGGCCCAGTGGTTAGCACTGTTGCCTCACAGCAAGAATGCCGCTGGTTTAAGTCCCTACTAAACCAGAAGACATTTCTGTGTGGAGTTTTGCTTGTTCTCCCGTGCTCGCGTGGGTTTTCCCCGGGTTCCTCCCACAATAACACGCACCCTAAGTAAATTAAACACACAAAATTAATACCATAGTCAAGCTCTAAGAAACACTCCTCTCCTCAGTCATCCATTTCCATCATTCAGCTAGAATAAGCGGGGACAGTTTACCGAGATCTACCTGAGCTTAAACTCCCCTCTCGCCCTGCAAACGGGAGGGAGCCCAGGGCTCTAGAATCTTACAAGCTCAGGGCTCTCTCCTGGGACAGCATGCCAAACAAGCTTTATTATCAATCATCAGCTAAGTGTGAACTCTTGAATTACATTTTTATATTTGTGCACATAGTTCATTTG
Source organism: Danio tinwini (assembly GCA_903798205.1). Taxonomy (NCBI): domain Eukaryota; kingdom Metazoa; phylum Chordata; class Actinopteri; order Cypriniformes; family Danionidae; genus Danio; species Danio tinwini. Next base: position 7,414,775 of record CAIGQZ010010775.1, read on the forward strand.
CTTAAAAAATTAAAGCAAACAGGTTTACTCACTTTTTTAAGTCAAGTCAACTAATCCTTGTTTTTTAGTTTTTTTACAGTGTATCTCCTGATTAAAGTTTACATACTGGGAAAAAAATATGCTGGGTTCCACACAATTCCTTTATGTCGTCCCAACACAAATCAACTACATTCATTGGCCACTTTATTAGGTACACCTTACTAGTACAGGGTTGGACCTCCTTTTGCCTTCAGAACTGCCTTAATCCTTCTTTGCATAAATTCAACAAGGTACTGGAAATATTCCTCAGAGATTTTGCTCCATATTGACCTGATAGCATCACGCACCTGCTGCAGATTTGTCTGCTGCACATCCATGATGCAAATCTCCTGTTGCACCACATCCCAAAGGTGCTCTATTGGATTGAGATCTGGTGACTGTGGAGGCCATTTGAGTAGAGTGAACTCATTGTCATGTTCAAGAAACCAGTCTGAGATGATTCGTGCTTTATGACATGATGCGTTATCCTGCTGAAAGTAGCCATCAGAAGATGGGTACACCGTGGTCATAAAGGGATGGACAAGGTCAGCAACAATACTCAGGCTGTGGCGTTGACACGATGCTCAGTTGATACTAATGAGCCCAAAGTGTGCCAAGAAAATATCCCCCACACCATTACACCAGCCTGAACCATTGATACAAGGCAGGCTGGATCCATGCTTTCATGTTGTTGACTCCAAATTCTGACCCTACATTCTGAATGTCGCAGCAGAAATCGAGACTTATCAGACCAGGCAACGTTTCTCCAATCTTCTATTGTCCAGTTTTGGTGAGCCTGTGTGAATTGTAGCCTCAGTTTCCTGTTCTTAGCCGCAAATTTGGACATATTGTGGGTTCAGAGATGCTCTTCTGCCGACCTCGGTTGTGACGAGAAGTTATTTGAGTTACTGTTGCCTTTCTATCAGCTTGAACCAGTCTGGCCATTCTCCTCTGACCTCTGACATCAACAAGGCATTTGTGCCCACAGAACTGCCGCTCACTGCATATTTTCTCTTTTTCGGACCATTCTCTGTGAACCCTAAAGATGGTTGTGCGTGAAAATCCCAGGAGATCAGCAGTTTCTGAAATACTCAGACAAGCCCGTCTGGCACCAACAATCATGCCACGTTCAAAGTCAGTTAATTCATCTTTCTTCCCCATTCTGGTGCTCGGTTTGAACAGCATCGTTTTGATCATGTCTACATGCCTAAATGCGAGTTGCTGCCATGTGATTGGCTGATTAGAAACTTGTGTTAACAAGTAGTTGGACAGGTGCACCTAATAAAGTGGCTGGTGAGTGTAAGTTAACAATCGTTTTTACAAATGAAATGTATTGAACATAAAACAATTAAGTTGTCCTGTAAAAAACTTGAGAATTGAGTTATTTAATCTAATTTTAAATAAGCAGTTTAAACAAGCAGCAAAAGTATTTTTTTTTAAGGTGGTGTACTCATTTTTGATGGGCACTGTATGTGTGACAGTTCAAAAAATCTTGACGGAAAAATTGGCAGATTGCAGCAAGGCTTCCAAATGCAGCGTTTTGACTGGCTATTAAGGCTGTCACTCATTTATCTGTCATAGAGTGAAGAAAGAAAAAAAATCCACAGACACCAACATTCCCCAGCGCTGCACAAACAGAAACACTTTTTTCTCCCGTCTATGGTGGAGGGATGGGATTTCTCTGTGGTGTGACCTAAATTTTTCACGATTGTAATCTAAATGGGAAGGGACGAACCGCAGGGCTTGTGAAAGCGATCGCATGGCCTCCTGAACTGGGCCTGCAGTCTGCGAGGAAACGCTCTCGTTAAACTGCCACTTCCAATCAGGATTTCGACCACGACGGCAATCGTTGAGGGAGGGAAGTGGCTGGAAAAAGACGTCTCTCGCTCCTGAACTCAATCTAGGATTTGCTCCCTGGATGTGCGTTTGGTGGCGTTAAGTCACACGAGCCCCAATACCGAGAAAGTCTGAATTGCTGAGCTTGAGTTGAACCACGGCCAACTTTAATATAACACTGTTACCCCAAGCAGGCATTGAGTGTTATTTAGATTTTATCTCGACTCCTTTGAGTGACTGATGGTCCAGTTTTAAGCCACGTAACAATTTCCACATCCAAAACCAACACTGTACAGTGCCAAATAAATGCAGTTTTGACATATTCACTTATGCGCTGTAAAATATATCTGTTAATTGACAGTTTCCGTATTTTTGTGATTCACAAGTGTTTTCTGTTTGTTTACGGTTGTGAATTGCATTATGGGATGTTGATTCAATTCAATTCAATTCACCTTTATTTCTATAGCGCTTTTACAATGTATATTGTATATTGTGTCAGTTGAAACAGTGTAATAATGATTTCTTGTGCGGCCCGATACCAATTGATCCACAGACTGGTGCTGGTGTAATGAGAAATCAAGTCCCCCCATGAGAATTGGGTCTGCCTATAGGACCCTGATTGATCTTATAGTTTCACAAGAGTTGTTATAGGTATAGTCTGTAGCACCTGGTTATAAACTCCAGTATTACAACTATTAATTCTGTGAAATCACATTATAATTTATATAATTTAAAAAGCCTAATATGACCACTTCATTTCACCATTCTATTGACAGTTATAAGTGTTATATAGACCCTTTTATATACTGATGTACAGTGCATCCGGAAAGTATTCATATCGCTTCACTTTTTCCACATTTTTTTGTTACAGCCTTATTTCAAAATGGATTAAATTCATTTATTTCTTCAAAACTCTACACACAATACCCCATAATGACAATGTGAAAAAAAAGATTTTGGAAATTATTGCACATTTATTACAAATAAAAAAAACTGAAAAATCACATGTACACATGTCTTTGCTCAATACTTTGTTGATGCACCTTTGGCAGCAATTACAGCCTCAAGTCTTTTTAAATATGATGCCACAAGCTTGGCACACCTGTCTTTGGGAATTTTTGCCCATTGCTCTTTGCAGTACCTCTCAAGCTCTATCAGGTTGGATGGGAAGCGACGGTGTACAGCCATTTTCAGATCTCTCCTGAGATGTTCAATAGGATTTAGGTCTGGGCTCTGGCTGGGCCACTCAAGGACATTCACCGAGTTGTTGTGAAGCCACTCCATTGATATTTTGGCGGTGTGCTTTGGGTCATTGTCCTGCTGGAAGATGAACCGTCGCCCCAGTCTGAGGTCAGAGCACTCTGAAGCAGGTTTTCATTCAGGATGTCTCTGTACATTGCTACATTCATATTTCCCTCTATCCTGACTAGTCTTCCAGTTCCTGCTGCTGAAGAACATCCCCACAGCATGATGCTGCCACCACCATGCTTCACTGTAGGGATGGTATTAGCCTGGTGATGAGCGATGCCTGGTTTTCTCCAAACGTAAAGCCTGGCATTCACTCCAAAGAGTTCAATTTTAGTCCCATCAGACCAGAGAATTGACCATCGGGTTATTGATTACCTCCCTGACTAAGGCCTTTCTCCCTCGATCACTCAGCTTAAATGGCTGGCCAGCTCTAGGAAGAGTCCTGGTGGTTCCACTTACAGATGATAGAGGTCACTCTGCTCATTGGAACTTTCAGAGCAGCAGAATTTTTTCTGTAACCATCCCCAGCCTTGTGCCTCGAGACAATCCTGTCTCTGAGGTCTACAGACAATTCCTTTGTCTTCATGCTTGGTTTGTGCTTTGACATGCACTGTCAACCCTGGGACCTTATATAGACAGGTGTATGCCTTTTCAAATCATGTCCAATCAACTGAACTTACCACAGGTGAACTTCAATGAAGCTGCTGAAACATCTCAAGAATGATCAGTTAAAACAGAATGTACCTGAGCTCAACTTAGAGCTTCACGGCAAAGAGTATGGTTCGGGATCTGTAGAGCTGCGCATCGATGGGATTGCTCCACAGTGTTTGGACTCTCAGTAGTGATTATAACCACACTACACTGAGCTAAACTGAACTGAACTTAAACTCTGAAAACTGAACTGATACTGTTTCAATTTACTATAATCTTCTATGTGAAGCTGCTTTGACACAATCTACATTGTATAAGCGCTATACAAATAAAGGTGAATTAAATTGAATTATGTACATGTGATTTTTCAGCTTTTTATTTTTAATAAATTTGCAACAATTTAAAAAACTCTTTTTTTCACATTGTCATAATGGGCTACTGTGTGCAGAATGTTGTAGAAATAAATTATTTAATCCATTTTAGAATAAGGCTGTAACATATAAAAATGTAGAAAAGGTGAAGCGCTATGAATACTTTCCAGATGCAATGTATATTACTGATACTCTTCATATTGTTTAGTTAGTCTATGTGTATAATCATACATCTACAGTTAGCCAATCAACAACAAGCTAACCCAGCTCTGATTAGCCACACAACAAGGTATCACAATAATAGCTTTTAATCAGGCATTCACCTCAGAAGAGAGCGGACTTGATTCCAGAGGGGATTCAATTTTTCACCACACCGGACCGCGGCCCAGGGGTTGGGGACCACTGATGTAATATACAACACCAACCCAGACAATATATCACTTAAAACTATTAAAATGTTAATAAAAGTCACTTTTTAAAACTTTTCAAGGTTAAAAGTTGTTGGAAGAAAGATCAAGGTCTAATATTGCAATTCAGAAGCATGAATAATAAATAATAAATAATACTAATAATAAATAGGGAGAAATAAAAATAGATAAACATGAATCACAAAATATGGTAGACTGCAAATTTATGGATTTTTATTACAGTGTGTGTGCCTTGTGTCGCGTCGCACATTCACTCTTCTTAATTTACGAATGCCAAAGACGTGCCAGTCTTGAAAGCTGCGTGAAGCTCTCTTAAAGACTCATTCATCATGGCTGCAACGGTCATCCTTCGTTTCAGAATAAACAGGCTGTCGTTTTTAATGCATTCATTCATGGGTGGCCACCCCTGCCCACCCAAACAGCCCATTGGAAGGTCTGGAGAGGTAATTTTCTTTAATAACATACCGTCGTAGTTTGAACATGGTTATTAAAAACCACCACTATTCTGAGCAGGAGGGGTTTTGTGCCAGCCGACAGTCCTCTGCCAGTCCTGAACTAATTCCTCTGGAAGAAGAGAAAAATTGCTGAGCCACATTAATGACTGAGCATTTTTTTTTACAAAGTTAGACTGGCACAGTATATGGCTCCCTTAAATATTGGTTATTATTGTTAATTTATTGTTGTATAAAGTAAGTACTGTATTAAAGTTATGTTGCAGGCCTGCTGTTTCAATGCCCAATTACTTTAGGCTAGGCCAGGGGTTCCCAAACTTTTCAGCCCTCGATTCCCCAAAATAACAATGACGGTGACTTGCAACCATATTCTGAAAAGGTTATGAATATACAAAGCTTGCATGTTGCTCCATTCTTGGTGTAATTTTGAAGACCACTTGGAGCTCATTCTCCAAGTACAGTCATGGCCTGTATTTATTTTTAATGTATGTGAATGTTATAAAGGTGTCAGAAAGTTTAGCCTGGTGTCATAAAATATGACGCTATTTTTGTGTCTTTTATATAACATAATCACCTCAGGGATTGCAATCCAATAGATAAAAAGATAAATAATAAATTAAAAGGCTGAAGGATTTGTACAGTGTTTGTATGTCGTTGTTTTTTTAATGTAACTATTAACTACTATTTTTATCGTTTGTAACATGAATAAAATATGGCAATTTTAATAGTTTCATAAAATATATTTGATTTTTTGAAAAATCCCTCATTGTGCCTCAAATCCCGACCACCACTTTGGGAACCACTGGTCTAGACAATGTGTATTATTTAAGTAATCTCAGAATTTCAAGCATTGGTAAGAGATTTTAATTGTATGGTAAATGTATTAGACCAAAAAAAAAAAAAGTTTTGTAATTGTAATATAAATTATTTGGTTAGTTAAATTTTGGGGAATTTTGTATTTAATATGTCGTTTTAACATTATTATTATTATTATTATTATTATTATTATTATTATTATTATTAT
>CAIGQZ010010775.1:7420812-7434208 GCA_903798205.1 Danio tinwini
ATTATTATTATTATTATTATTATTATTATTATTATTATTATTATTATTATTATTATTATTATTATTATTATCATCGAAGCTGATCCTGTTTTGACTTCTGTATACTGTATGTATGTAGAGGTAATAATATTTGTTGATTGAATATTATGTTTGAATTTTAATAGCTGTATATATAATAGCTGTATAAATAGATTTATTTTTATTTATTTATGATTTTAGTAAAGGCATTTGTAAATAATCATACGAACAACATAAATAAAAATAAAGTTAAAATATAATTAGTTAATTCATTCATTTTATTTATTTACTTAAAAGTTTCTATGGCAGACAAGTTAATTAATTAATTAATTTATTTATTGATTTATTTATTTCATTCATTCATTTTCTTTTTGGCTTAGTCCCTTTACTGTACCCTTTACTTTAGTGTCTCATGTAAACATGCGGTTAATGAGTTCTCTCATTGGCTGCGTGTTCTAGTCTCGTTTTATGCGAGCACATGGCTTGTGTTGTTGCTTTGTGTCATGTGCTCTCCTGTCTATTGTCCAGTCTCACCCTCCTTGTTAACCCATTATTAGTTATTGCCATAGTCATATCACCCTGCAGCCCAAAACCGGTTACTCACTGAAGCTAAGCAGGGCTGACCATGGTCAGTATGTGGATGGGAGACCACATGAGAAAATTAGGTTGCTGTTGGAAGTGGTGTTAGTGAGGCCAGCAGGGGGCGCTCAACCTGTGGTCTGCGTGAGTCCTAATGCCTCAGTATAGTAAAGGGGACTTTATACTGTCAGTTAGTGCTGTCTTTTGAATGAGACGTTAAACCGAGGTCCTGACTCTCTGTGGTCATTAAAAATCCCATGGCAGTTCACGTAAAGAGTAGGGGTATAATACCGGTGTCCTTACTCATCATGGCCACCCAATCATCCCCATCCACCGAATTGGCTTTTTCACTGGCTCTCCACTCCTCCTATAGCTGTTGTGTGGTGAGCGCAAAGGCGCCGTTGTCCTATGGCTGCCGTCGCATCATCCAAGTGGATGCTGCACACTGGTGGTGGTGTGGAGAGACAAAACCCCCTCATGATTGTGAAGCGCTTTGGGTGTATGACCATGAACAATAAATGTGCTATATAAATACACACTTTACATTACATTATTATGTTCACCTGTTTGTTTGTAATTATATCTGCTTCTACTCTCCTCTTGTGTGATGTGCCAGTTTATTGTCTATACTCCATTGTGTTCTTGTTCCAGTCCTGTCTTGCCAGTTTGTTTGCTTATTTGTGTTCTTGTTATGTTTTTCCCCCTCTGGGTGGTTTTTGTTGTCCTTTTGTTTTATTTTAATTATTAATAAATCATCTTTTGCTGCACTTGAGTTCTCGCTCCCTCATCCTTCCTGAGAACATGGCAGAGTGTGTCTGTCTCCCGAACTGTGACAGGAAGTCTGTTTGCTGAAGGCACCAGATATGAGGTTATCTATCACCTACAGTCAATTTGAACATTCTAGGAATAATCAGCATGTATTATTATTATCAAGTGTTTCTTTTTAATTGTGAATATTTTTGGTGAAGACCAGGTTCTTATAAAAAGTTAAAGAACAGCATTTATTTTAATTAGAAATCTTAATTTACATGTTAAATGTATGTTTTAGTGTCACTGTTGACCAACTTCGTGCATACTTGCTGAATAAAGTATCTTTTTGAACTGTAAATGGCCACAAATGAAAAAATAAATAAAATGCTTTTTAATGGTAACCTTAAAAGGATATCCGGCAGCTAGCTCTCTGCAACTCTCACATGGTCGCCCACTGAAGCCAAGCAGGGCTGTGCCAGGTCAGTCCCTGGATCAGTTTCCCTACATGGGAAAAGTTAGGTTGCTGCTGGAAGTGGTGTTAGTGAGGCCAGCAGGAGTGGTCAACCTGTGGTCTGTGTGGGTCCTACTGCCCCAGTATAGTGAAGGGGACTCTATACTGCTCTGATGAGACGTTCTACTGAGGTCCTGAGGTCGTAAAAAATCCCTGGATGTCCTTTGAAAAAAAGAGTAGGAAGTAAAATTGCCCACTGGCCTCTCATATCTTAATTGGCTTCATCACTTTTTTTTCATCTCTTCATAAATTTTTTTTCAAAAGAAGATATTTTGAAAAATGTTGGAAACCTGTAACTATTGACTTCCATAGTATTTGTTTTTTTTTTTCCCCACTATGGAAGTCAGTGGTTACCATACCTGCTAACATCCCGTTTTTTCCTGGGAGTCTCCTGTATTTCAGACTCATCTCTCGCCACCCTCCCATTTTATTATTTCTCCCAGAAAACTCCTGTAGTTTCTGCCCCCATCCTAACCCACTGCCCTACCCCTACGACCATAGCGGTTACATAGCAGTGTTATTCAGACACCTCACCCCCGACACCTACATTGGCCCCTCTCCCACACCCCCCACACCCTTTAACCCCCCCACCCCACCCCCACCCCCATCACTCCCCACTTCTTTCTCTCAGATTTTCGTTCAGTCATTTTCTTTTCGGCTTTGTCCCTTTATTAATCTGGGGTCGCTAGAGCGGAATGAACCGCCAACTTATCCAGCATTTGTTTTACGCAGCAGATGCCCTTCCATCTGCAACCCATCACTGAGAAACACCCACAAATTCTCATTCACACACACACACACACACACACACACACACACACACACACACACACACACACACACACACACACACTACTGGAAATTTAGCTTACCCAATTCACCTGTACTGCATGTCTTTGGACTTTTGGGGGAAACCGCAGCACCCGGAAAAAACCCACGCAAACTCAAGGAGAACATGCAAAACCTACACAGAAATGCCAACTAACCCAGCCAAGGCTTGAACCAGCAACAATCTTGCTGTGAGGTGAGATTGCTACCCACTGCGCCACCGCGTTGCCCCTCTCAGATTTTCAGCACTCAAAATACCTTATTTTGTGTTCAACAGAAAAAAGAAATTCATACAGGTTTTCAATCAATTCAGGGGGAGTAAATAGAGATTACATTTAATTATGTGTGTGAACTATCCCTTTAATAACCACCTAAACCTTAATGCTTTCGATTTGCATTTATGATTCAGATTTCGAATCAGCCTTTTTCATTTCTGCTTTCTGGAGAGAAAAAAACAGTACAGTGTTTTAAGGCCTATGTTGAGTTGTTCTTACATCTGTGCATTCTCTAAATAAACAGCCTGTCAACAGCCCGTATGCCCCAGCATTGTATACACGGCACAGCGTGAAATGGCCAATACAAATAGGCTTGAACTGAACCATATTGCATTTTAAGCATAACGTAGACCAGCTGCATTATTACACTAAACAGCCGGTTCTGAAACGCAACTACAATATGCCAAAACATCATGCCAGCTCTGCATCACTTTAAGGCATCTACACACACTAGTTTATACTGGAAATGCATTGAGTTCAGTTGTGTGCGTTGCAGTCGTCGATCCGTCATGCACTGAAAAATTGGCCGATTTTTTTTTACATTTATTGCAACAAACAGATGATGATCAATGACGAGTCCATTAGAGATCAAAAATACCCCGACAAACGTAGAAAAATGATCAAATTAATTGATTCCGACGAAAAGAGCGAAGAAAGCCAAAGTAAATAAATATGTCAACAAACTGAAACGACAGCTGTGGAAATAAACAGTGCAGATGGTCTGCAGACACCTGCAATTACTTATTGGTTTTCTAGAAATATTCCTGTTGTCGTTTTCAGGAAAAACTCACACACAAAAAAACTGAAAGTCTGCGCTGCTGATTCTGCTTTCGTTCTTTAACCCGCAACCTCCCGTAGTGTAAAATCAAAACATAGTCAGACGTCTCTGTCGCTCTTATATTTCAGTTTGTGCTTGCTTTGCTGTTTGCAGTAAGCTCGTAGCTGCCAGGGAAATTGCCTTCATTAATAGTGGACTGTTTACCTAATGAATCAGACTCTTGCTTTAGGTGCAGCCTGCGGTGCAGTGACGGGTTCTTGGCTCTATATGGCGGCTGGTTGGTTTTGTCAAGTACAGCTGTGAGTTTGTCATTATAGGAGCCATGCAGGGCTTCATGGCAGATTGTGGAAGTAACAACAAAAACAAAATACAGTGTTAATGAAAGGCTCTTATTACATGCAATTTAAGGCACAATGTCTGTTTTTTATTGGAATATCCAAAAACCACTAGAAGAGTGTTATGTTTTGCTGACTTACATTATCCAAAATGTTTCGTTAAAAGCTCAAATCTAGAGAAATAAGCAATTTTATCTTGTGTCCTGTGTGTTCGTGCTAATGCCATCACACACCCTTGATTTCCAGTAAAAAAAATTATTAATTCTCTAGAAAATAGTTTTATATGCTTATTTATTACTTCATAAAATACCCACAGAATCAAAAGGTCCTTATTGACCATATTTGGAATGGTTGTGAATATTAATTCAATTCAATTTCAATTCACCTTTATTTCTATAGCGCTTTTACAATGTAGATTGTGTCAAAGCAGCTTCACATAGAAGATTATAGTAAGTTGAAACACCTCCACCTTCTGGGGTTTCAGGTCAACCAAGAAAAGAGCAAACTCGCCCCCGTGCTGAGGATCTCTTTTCTCGGGTTGGAGCTGGACACGGTCACCATGACAGCGCGCCTCTCCGGAGAGCGCGCTCTGCTAATGCTGAACTGTCTGAGAGAGTTCGACAGCAAAATAGAGGTTCCACTGAAATCTTTTAGAGGCTCCTGGGGCATATGGCATCTGGAGCCGCTGTCACACCACTCGGATTGCTCCATATGAGACCACTTCAGCACTGGCTTAACGATCGAGTCCCCAGATGCGCATGGCACGCGGGCACACACCGGGTGACTGTCACTACACTCTGTCGCCGCACCCTCACCCCCTGGAACGATCCCTCGTTCCTACAGGCCTGAGTGCCTCCAGGACAGGTGTTCAGAAATATTGTCATTTTGACAGATGCTTCCAGCACAGGCTGGGGGCCGTGTGTTGCGGGCATGCAGCCGCGGGCCTGTGGAAAGGAACCCAGTTGCATTGGCATTCACTCCTCGAAGCGCGCATCCTTTTGGGCGTTAGCACGCAGCGCCTCTCTAACAGACACCTACTGCGAGATTTATTAATCTTGAGGGGAGCCGATTTCCTCACGCGGTAAATGAGAAATTTGGTTAGGTGTTGTAAAACGCTTGCTGCGCCATTCTCTCTAACATGAAGATACGTGCGTTTATTCACTCTGTCAGTAAAGTTCCCCGCTGGCCAACCCTGCAGATATTCCCCCGAGGCCCCCAGCATCTGACTCAGCGGAGGAGTCAGGCAATGACTCATTACGTTATTGATCTGCCCGCTGGTCAGCCCACGTTCTGGGTATAGGTGCCCATTATGTGCAATCCCCACTAGGTGATCCCATATGCTTATACTGCCACGATGCAGTCCCCCCTCACAGGCGGACCCGTGTCTTCCCTCACCGCTAACTATCTTATATTCATATGCATACTCCCCCTTCTCAGGGCTAGTCCATATGCTCTCTCGCCACCAGTCTCCCCACTTGGGTAGCAGGTGTCCTCCGCAGCTTTCTCCCTATCGTGACTGCACGCATTCCCAACGTACTGTCGTATTAAACTCCTAGAAATTATTCTAGACGCATTTGCGGCTCCCGAAAAATACATCAAAATCCGTAAATCTTCTGTTGAAGTGGGATAAGTAAGGGCCAGGGAACATGTTGGAAGACCACGCCTCTGGTGATGCAGGTGCGCTCACGCTCTCTTTGGCTGGCAAACCTCTTATCGGGGGCGAAGGTAAGGTTCAATCATTATGCCGTTTTCCATACATTTCCCCATAGTGCAGATTTCCATATAGCATTGAAATTCTCCTCCCGAAGGGGAACGCTCCGGTTACTAAGGTAACCTTCGTTCCCCGAGGGAATGAACTAAAAAATGATGCTTGGCTTTGCGCTGTGCTCTTATAGCAAATTGATTGCAACGAGCATCAGGTGCGCAAGCTGAAGCTGCCAAATCATTGGCATTTCATTGGCCCGTTTACATACTCTTTTAGATGATTGGCTTTCTGAATGAAATCCCCATAGTGGACGTTTCCACATAGCATTTCCGTTCCCCCCCCTCAGGAAACGAGGGTTACCTTAGTAACCAAAGCGTTTTCAGTGTTGAACTTCAGTTCAGTTTAGCTCAGTTCAGTGTGGTTTAATTGTCACTACTGAGAGTCCAAACACTAAAGAGCAATTCCATCGATGCGCAGCCTTACAGATCCCAAACCATGCAAGCCAGTGGTGACAGCGGCAAGGAAAAAAACTTCACCAATTGGTGAAAGTGAAAAATGTAAAAAACCTTGAGAGAAACCAGGCTCTGTTGGGCACGACCATTTCTCCTATGCCCAAACGTCTTGTACAGAGCTGCAGTCTAGGCGCTGGAGGCTGAAGAATGATGGACCTTAGAGAAGACTCGTCTGTCCACGAAGTCTCATGCTCTCCACTCTTCCATGACCACCACAGCAGCTGCTTAGGATACGACCTGGTCCAGGATTATGAAAACCTTGGGATCATCTTGTCGCTGGTCTTGGTTCGCATCAGTGGTGCTGCATAGTCTGAGGGCCTCGGGATGAATACCCCAGGTGGAAATAGAGAATAAAGAGAATAATTAGCGTAGCTGCTGTTCATAGTGTATATAAACAAGATGCATAAACCTGCGTGGGGCACAATCATGCGTCAAACTGCTAAGTGATGCACTGAGTGTATGCTTTGCTAAAAAGGTAGGTTTTTTAATCAATTTTTGAATTGTGAGTGTGTGTCTGAGCCTTGGACATTATCAGGAAGCCTATTTCAGAGTTTATGGGCCACAAATGAGAAGGCTCGACCTCCGTTACTCGACTTTGCTATTCTAAGTACTACCAGAAGCCCTGAGTTTTGAGATCTTAAAGAGCGGGTTGAATTGTAGTGAGACAGAAGGTTGGTTGGATAAACAGGAGCTTGATTAATTAACAATTTATAGGTAAGAAGCAATATTTTATAATCAATACGAAACTTAACAGGCAGCCAGTGTAAAGAGGATAAAATTAGGGTGATATGATCTTATTTTCTAGACCTAGTAAGAACTCTGGCAGCTGCATTTTGCAATAGCTGAAGTTTGTTAATAGAGGATGCTGGGCAACTAGCGAACAGAGGATTACAGTAATCCAGCCTAGAAGTCATAAAAGCATGGACTAGCTTTTCTGCATGTAAGATGGATAGCATGCTTCGTAACTTCGCAATATTTCTCAGATGAAAGAAGGCAGTTTTTTTGACATGGGATTTATGATTTTCAAAAGTTAAATTGCTGTCTAATATGACACCCAGATCTTAATAAATGAGCTCAGCTCTGACACAGCTCTCAGTGATTGCTCTCTCACTATTTCACACACACACACACATGCACGCACGCACGCGCGCACGCACTCACACACACACACACACACACACACACACAAACACACACGATGTACTCTGAATATACATGTGGGAAAAATCATACTTCGATTGTCCAATGTATATTTATGTATTTTGAACAAACTAAGTAGATGCCATGGTAAATCTTTTAGCTTAAGTGGTGGAGATGTTTATTTTAGCATGGCTTGAGTGAGCTATCTAATATAAACCACCAGACAGAGCAACCTAAAATAAAATATAGGCTACATTATAATTGAACCTGACAAAATAGAACAACAGAGATGTATTGTGTTGTTTTTTTATGTTACAATGTAAATGTAAACACAGCCAAGAATGTATGCCAACCTCTGCACAAACAGATGGTGTATAATAAAGTATAATGTTATTCTTTCACTCTAGAGAAATCACAATAACACTGATCAGATGCAATGCTTAAACATGCATTAATCACAATACTCAGCAGTCTACATGTGTTTGTTACATCAAATTACAAACATATTCATCAATATTCCCAATAAACATGATGAATTAACAAAATATGCAAACAAACATACCGTATGCCTCTTGGAATGGTGCTGAATACATTTTTAATCTGTATATCCCACATTTTGCGTTCTGATGAGCTCTAAAGTGAGCATGACTGGTTGAGTTCTTGCTTAGTAACGTATAAAAAACAAACTAGTGGCTGGCTTTGACTTTGCGTCTTAGGTTTTCAAAATAAGAGTCTTACTTGGTAAGTTTAATATAAACTTTGATAAACTTTAAAAAACGGGAGGGAAATTATCACTGTTATAATCTCAAAAAGCAGCCTGGGGCATGCATATTAATGATGTGGCTGCTCGTCAGGTCTGGATGATGTAGAACTTAAACTAAAATACATGCAAACATTAATGGCGTGTCCCGTGATTCAGGCAACAGACTGTTCTGTGTTCTGGTTGTCCTGTTGTCGACCAAGGTTTTTAAATTATTGTGGAATTTACATGAGAACATGGAAACAATGGTGTTTGAGGCTCATGGTATGGCCATTTCTTGCTATTCGATTACGCCCAGGTACAGTATATTCAGATTTTCTTTATAGGGCGCCTTTAACTTCTTTAACTTTAACATTCTTAATCTGCTTCATATTTCCATAATTATACGTTTTGAATACTTTAACTCATGCAAAAACTTGAGTGTCTTAATGTAATGAATTCAACAAGTCATGGCATCATCAAAATACATATTTGTTTGTTGTGAATATGCACCCTCTAGAGGTGAAAATTATGTGTCGGGGCTTATAAAAAAATATAAAAATAATAAATATAAAAAAATCATACTTCTATTGTCCATATATATGTCCAAATATATATCTATTTTGAACAAACTAAGTAGATGCCATGTTAAATCTTTTAGCTTAAGTGGTGGAGATGTTTATTTTAGCATGGCGTGAGTGAGCTATCTAATATAAACCACCAGACAGAGCAACCTAAAATAAAATATAGGCTACATTATAATTGAACCTGACAAAAAAGGTTATTATTAAAAAAGGAAATAATTTTATGTTGCAATGTAAATGTAAACACTATATATATATATATATATCAGCCCAAAAAATTAAATATTGAGATATATTATTAAAAATTGCATTTGTAATTGTAGTTGTTATAATCATAACTGGATAGTATCACTTAATTATATACTTGACAACACCTGTTTTAAGTTGTATTTTACGCTTACTGAGTATTAATTTTATGCCTTTCAAGTAGGTGATATCGCTAAATTGCTAAAAAAATGATAACTGATTTTCATTTAATTGTGCTAAAATAATTAGTATGAGTCATAAAATTAGTGTAATGTTTAAAACAACACAACAATACTTCTATGACTACTCTTGATCTTATTCTAAACCTATGCATGTATATGTAATAATGGAGGACAAACAGTTTATAAGCATCATATATAATCATATTATGCAAATTCTGTTGTCACATTAAATATTCTAATCTCTCTCTCTCTCTCTCTAAATATTCTAATCTCTCTCTCTCTCTCTCTCTCTCTCTCTCTCTCTCTCTCTCTCTTTCTCTTTCTCTTTCTCTCTCTCTCCTCAGTTGTTGTGTGTGATTGTGTGCTGGACATGTCTAAGCTTGTGAGGTACGGTGTTTGATGTCAGTTAATTTCTCCTGGTGCTGACAGCCCAATGGTCCCAGCGAGGCCTTGGCCAACTTTCGGTTCCCAAGGTAGTCGTGCTGTAATTGTGGATCCTCCATCCCCCTCCAGTGGATTACAGGATTTCTGCCAATTTACCTCCTGGGATGATGGTGCTCTGTGGGAAAAAAGGTGCTCGCTGGGGACTCGCACACAAAAAAATAGACAGTCGCCGGACAAATATTTGTCTGAAACAAGACAAATGTAATGAATTTAGAGAGGGGTGCTGTTTGAAAACTGCACTGCAGCATCAATGTGCCCATAAACCATTCATTTTCTATAGGATTTTGAAAGTATTTTAGTAGACATAAAAGTGACAAATACAATAAAATAATGGATCTAAACACAAAAATGTGCAGCAACACCAGCCAGCACCAATGATGGGAATGCTTACAAAATTAATTAAATTTTAAAGGTGCTGTATGTAAATTTTTTACTCTTCTAAAGCATGAAGTTACCATAATATATATGCAGATATTTAAGAAACATGCTAAGTGAACATTCTTGTTTGTCTGAAAAGCATCGCTGAAGTCAGATATTCTGCCTTGAAAATGTACGTTACGTGCCAGAAACATCTGTCTTTGTTTTTTTTTTAAACCTGCGCAATGCCAGGGTAGCCAATTATATTTCAATCAACACTCCACATTCCACACTTGCCTTGGTGGAAAACCGCATATTTAATTTATTCAGTCAGAAAAACTCTCAAAGTATGCATCCGTGACCAAAAATGCAACCTCCGGTGGACCGTAGCTGACTCTGAAATGAGACACAGATTCAGAGTTCCACATGAGGTTATTAATTAGCAAATAATATAATACAATTACATTGTAACCGCGTGTCCTAACAACACTCTACGTGATGAGATTCACAGTGAAAAGCAATTTGGCATGAAATTTCTAAACAGGATAGAAATTTAAATACAGCCATTTAGAAGCACAGAATAGTGCACTCACTGCACTCTAGCGAAACCGTAAGGTTTACAATCTAATTAATACATATTAAACCACTTTGGCATTATTAAATATACATGTTGAATGATTGATATTTGTTGGCTTGCAGTCACAGTTCTGAAGTTCAATTTCAAATGGTTTATTTTATTTTCAGGATCTGAGGTGAACTAGCTGCTGCTGCTTTTCAGTAGTATGGCAATAAATATCACGTAAAATGGTATTCAAGCTCACATTATTAGCATTAAACACTGAATAAAGCACATGTGGTAAACCTGAGGTGATCATTGTTCACCTGTGAAAAATAGAAGCCAATTCTAAAAAAGAAATTTCACGTGTTAAGGAGAAAAACTCCTTTAAGTATGGAAAATATTTTTATGCACCAGACACGGAAGAAGCGTCTAACACAAGTGATTTACATGTTAAGTCAATGCAAAGACCTGAATAGACATCCTGCGGCACAATACATGTGAATGAGGCGGAGCGAATGACACGATTCGAATGAAGCAATGCGAGTTGAGTGTTTTGCGCTATTGACACAAGAATCGCTCCAGTTTGAAAATCTGAACTCCAGCGAACATTTGCTCCAATCAGGAGCTTGCTCTTGTAGGGGTGTGATTATGAAATAGCGCCTGTTGTTGGTGTGCTGGGGGGAAATCAACTGGGCTCGGCTCAGTCAGAAGCACTGCTGAAAGCTTCCATTATCCAGGTTAAATTTCTGAGGAGTTTATAAACTTAAAGAGCTGGATGCACCTCTGAATGGATCTAGTGGACTCAGACACAGCTCCAAATAAATTCACTCTATTTATCAGCCTTTCTAAAGAACTTAAACAAAGCTATTTTTTCAATAAAATCCATGTCAGCCATTTAGCAGCGAAGCTAGAGTCCTTGGGCAGAAAGAAGCCTCGCCCATGATGCAAATCTGTGTCTATTGCTTAGTGAATTTGATGCGCGAATGAAGCAAGAAACTCAAAATGTTCACGTCTAATTATGCGGGAATAGCGCAATTTATCCACGCTTGCTGCGTGTGGTGTGAACGCAGCATTATATCACGTGCCATTGCTTTTAGCCAGAAAACTGTTCAAATCAGCCTTTAGGCTTGATAGTCAGGTCTAAAATCCAGCGCAGAGCGCGTCAGTTGTGCACTTTGCTTACACCTTGCTTAATACACACACACTCTCAGAAATAAAAGTATGCAAGCTGTCACTGGGGTGGTACCTTTTCAAAAGGTACAAATTTGTACCTACAAGGTCCATATAATACCTTAAGGGTACATATTAGTACCTAAAAAGTACAAAAATGATCCTATTAAATTTTTTAGGTACTAATATATACTTTTGAGGTTCCAATATGGACCATTTAAGTACCCTTTAAGTGACAACTTGCATACCTTTATTTCTGAGAGTGCAGGAAATACAGCAATATGCAAATATCTTTGCAAATGAAAAAGAATTATAGGATAAAAATATTACAATAATTATTACTTTTCTACATAAATATAAAAACCACTGCCTTCATGCTTTCTTCATCTCTGGGCCTTTTTTTTTAGTTTATTCATGACTATTTGCTTTTGTGTAATGTTATTATTATTAGCAGCATAGACCATGTGGGGCATAGCATGTGTATTTGGATATAACTCAGTTGTTTGACCACACTTTGTTATTATTGTTCATTTATTAGTTTGCTGGAAATAAGAACTGAATTTAGAATAAGTTTTGAAACAAATCTTTCCCCTTAACAAACTAAATTAATTATGTAGACTAATGGATGTCTGTGCGTACAACACCCTTACCTTATCCATGAAAGAGCGAAAGTGAAAGTAAAGATCGATTGGAGGAGGCTCATCTCTCATATTCACACTGCAGATGGTCAGTTTTTACTGTTTTCTCACTAGTGAAGCACTCAGTTTTTCCACTTACAAAGTCTGCCATGTAAATAGCAAATGCACCATGGTCCGACGCAACTGACTCTTAAAGGGAATAGGAGATGAGACTCTGATTGGTTTATTCTCAAAACACACCTATAACTCATTAGGAGAATAAGCTCAACCCTAGACCATGCTCCGCGGCGCAGAGCGTATTTTTCTGTCTTTAAAATAGCAAAAGTGGATTTGTGTATGTTCTTAATGCTTTTGTGCCCTGCGCTTCAAACGTTGCCCCTATATCATTAAAATAGAGCCCTTAATGTCTGAGTTGTGTTGGGACAACAAGAAGCAATGAAGTTAACTCAATAGGTTTTACAAATTTAAGTGGATTGAACATAAAATAATAAAAAGTTGTCCCAAAAACCCTCAAGAATTGTGCTGCTTCAGCTTATTTTATATAGGAATTTGAACAAACAGCAAACATCATTTTTGAAATGTACTGTATGCTGACCTTTATGAAAGAGTCTGTAGTCTAGTGTTGATAGAGGGGGAACAATCTAGAACCCATATGTGACAATCCTCCCTCCGCTGGATAAACAGAGCAGCATCAGTTACTGTTGTGTGCATTCAGCCGTTAATGGATATCTTAAAAACGACATACGCAAACACGCCAGCATAATAGCGCTTCTCCCCGAAGAGCCCTACCGTGTGTATTTCCCAAACGCTTTTTGGCTTATACTGTGTGATTTCCCAAGGCTGAAGTGAATGTGTAACATCTGATTTTAATTGTTGGCATTGTTCATGGAGAAAGACCCCCATAGAAGCCATCCATACCATCCTCTAGACAAAAGAAGAAGAAAAAGAAAAACTCAGACTGCACTGCACAACTTGAAATAAATATATGTGTGTGTGTGTGTGTGTGTGTGTGTGTGTGTGTGTGTGTGTGTGTGTGTGTGTGTGTG
>CAIGQZ010010775.1:7434882-7446525 GCA_903798205.1 Danio tinwini
ATTATTATTATTATTATTATTATTATTATTATTATTATTATTATTATATTTATGTACCTATTTATTTATTATTTATTTTAGTAATTTAAGGATTCTTTTTTATAATAATTTTTAAAGATTTATTTGTTTCCTTGTTAGTTTATTCATTTATCGTTACTTTTTTTATATATATATATATATTTAAAAAAAAAATTAAGTATTATTTTCTTAAAGAACTTTCAAGGATTTATTATTTTTTGTTTGTTTTTATTTAAATATTTTAAATGATTTTTTAAAAATATCTTTTTAAGATTTATTTATTATTTATTTATTTGTTTGTTTATTTTTTATTTTAATATTTTAAGAATTTTTTAAAATTCATTTATTTATTTTTATTTTAAGGATTCTTTTTTAAAGAATTTTTTAATGTTTATTTATTTGTTCATTTATTTGTTTATTTGTTTATTTACTTATATTTTATTTATGTATTTTAAGAATTCTTTAAAATCATTTTTAAAGATTTGTTTATTTATTTATTGGTTTGTTTATTTATTTACTTAATTTTATGTCAATATTTTAACAATTATTTTTTAAGAATAAAAAACATTTATTTGTTTGTTTGTTTGTTTGTTTATTTACTTATTTTTATTTTGTTTCAACTTCTTTTTTTGAAGAATTTTAAAAGATTTATTTATTTATTTTTTAATTAGGACATTGTTTTGTTTGTTTGTTTGTTTGTTTGTTTGTTTGTTTGTTTGTTTGCATTTTCAATATTTTTAAGGATTCTTTTTCAAAAGATTTATTTATTTATTTTTTAATTAGGACATTGTTTTGTTTGTTTGTTTGTTTGTTTGTTTGCATTTTCAATATTTTTAAGGATTCTTTTTCAAAAGATTTATTTATTTACTCATTTATTTATTTTTTTGTAGTGCAAAAGACAGCGTGTGTGCATGTGTGTGTGAATGCATGCGTGTGAGTGTGTATGTGTGTGTTTTTGTATCTCTAACTGCGACACTTTCCATTTCAGGAGAAATAAAAGTTGAACATCAGCTTTAACGTTGTAATCTAGCGCAGGCCTTTCTTCTGGCACAGGACGTTTTAAATTAACATCTCTCAGTGAGGAGGAATTGCTCTTGTCTTTGTAAGAGAGGAAAGATAATCTCAGCCGGTGGCAAAGTGCCCAAAGTTAGGCTTCGTGGGAAGTCCAGATCTGCCAGCGAGTGCCTTCAACGACACCTCACTGTCTCCAGCAAACCTCTTCCAAGAACACAGCAAGAAATATATCTGCATTTGTAACTTGAAGGACTTATTTGTACCTGATGTGAGACTGATCGCTGTTTTCATTGGCGTAACAGCATGTATTTAGGTTTGTTCGGTTATATTCATATTAATTATTGCAGAATGTTTAGTTCAGTGCTTCTTGATTCTTGTCCTGCATACTTTGTTTTTTAAGTAAGCCACAGATTTTGTGTAATTACTGTAATAAAGTTTTAATAGCCTAATTTTTGATGACTAATTTTGTCATTTGTGTTTTACAGAATTCTCATGATAAAGGGGAAAACCTGGAAATATCACTTCTTTTAAAAGGCCAGAGCTGGAGTGAGTCATTCACAATGGAGAAAAAAACTTAATATTTTTATAAAATCTGTGTGTCTACCAACCTAGGCTCATTCTGAAAACGTACCCCTATATATATTTCTGGAGAGTGCCAAATACATCTTAGGAGGTACGTTTTATTTGCAGGTTTTGTTTTCATGAATCTACCAGCCTTTTTGGGATCTCAAATTTCTCTCACGAGTACCATCTCGACCTGCTGTTCTTGCGTAAATCCACCTGAGGCCGCTGTTGACTCACTGACTGACCGATCAACTGACCCACCTTCCTCCTTCCCTAAACCCAACCGATAGTGTTTTCAAAAGCATCAATTGACCTACGCCCACCCACTTCCCTAAACCCAACCGACAGTATTTCCAAAAGCAATCCAGAAAAAGAAAAACCCTCACGACGGCTTGATTTTTACCACATTTTCAGATTTTACCACATTCTCACCCTGTTATTTACTTGTTTATTTTATTTTTTTGACTTCTGTTTTGTCTTACCTGCTTTCTGGAACCATTCTTCACCAGACTCAAACCCCATCATCATGGTCAACTTCTCTCTGTGTCTCAAAACCTCTAACATAAACGGCGAGCTAGACAAACTGGCAACAGCGGAAAAGCCATCCATATTGAGGTAAGTGGTCAGCTGGTAAGCATGAAAAGGAACAGTATCATACCGCCCTGTAGCGTTCCATTTAAAGATGAAATGCAGCCATACGTTCCTCTGGCTACATAATTCGCGATCTCCAGAAATGTATAGTGCAACGTTTTCAGAATGAGCCGAAGTTGGTATCTACAGATCCTCTAAGATACAATATTTAGTTTTTTAAAGTGAAAGTCCTTCCAAAAATTAAAATAGAGTATTCCGAAGAATGCTAGTGATGAAAAGCACTCATCCAAAATTTCATACTAAACTTCACATAATAAATTTCCATACATTTGGATTACACAGTTTAAACCTAATTAAATGAATAAACATAAATGTGATGCACATTAGTCAGTTTTATTTTAATATCTAGTTTTCTTTGTTTGTTGTGTATTGTTGGCGTAAATCAACACATCATTTAAATGAGTTTAAATATATATCGTTTATCTATTTGTTGCAACACAGGCTCATTGTGGATGTGCACCCCTGTCTACATTTCTGGAAAGCGCAAATTATGTAGCCAGAGGAACAGTACGTATGACTGCATTTCGTCTTTAAAATAAACGCAACAGTGCGGTAGGACGTTGCATGTCTTCTGCTCCTTTTGACACTACCAGCTGACTGCTTACCTCCGTATGGACATATTTATTTTCCGGTGTTAACAGTTTGCCCAATAGCTGGCCGCACATGCCAGCAGACCTGGGATGTTAAGCGGAGTTGACCGTGACGACGTAATTCGTGTCTGGTGAAGAACGGTTACAGAAACAAGGTAAAACAAAAGCAAGGCTTTTCTTTTACTAGATTGCTTTCGAAAACACTATCGGTTGGGTTTCGGGATGGAGGTAGGTGGGTCAGTCGATCAGTTGGTCAATCGACAGCAAGCTGGCCTTATCGGCTGAAGTGCATATTGCGCCCTCTGGTGGATTTATGCGAGAAGAGGATGTGCGAGACAAATTTGAGATCATCAAAAAGCGTACACTATGGTCTCTGCCGGATTTGCAAAAAGAAAAACTACAAGCAGACGTGCCTCTGGTTACATATTTTGCTGTCCACAAAAATGTAGACCTTGGTACATATTCGCAATGAGCCTAAGTTTATTTATTTATTTATTGCTTGAATGATTGATTGATCAGTCGATTGAGTGCTCATATATTATTGTTTACATATGAATATCTCATATATATGAATCCACAAGTTTATTCTTTTAATTTTTTATTTAAAGAATGTTTTAAAAGACCATAATCAGCCCTATCAGGATTTTTCAGGTATAATTTTTTTTTCATGTTTGTAGCCTACAAAGATATTATAATCATACTTATAGCATTATCTTATGCACAAATCTTTTTTGTTGATCTCAAAAATAATTAAA
Organism: Danio tinwini; assembly: GCA_903798205.1. Taxonomy (NCBI): domain Eukaryota; kingdom Metazoa; phylum Chordata; class Actinopteri; order Cypriniformes; family Danionidae; genus Danio; species Danio tinwini. Next base: position 7,438,475 of record CAIGQZ010010775.1, read on the forward strand.
ATTCTGGAGGGACTGATAATTATATTCTTAATTTGCACATGCAATAATCACTCAATTAACATATTGCATTCAGTGTCGAGGAAACATTAAACATGTTTATCAAATTAGTTGCCATCTTCAGTTGACTCTTACTGTCTTAATCTGACATTTACATCTCTCAGCGTTGCCAGGCGTACGATAATTATCATATTTGTACGATAATTTTGACCTCTGGACGATGTACATTCAATAATGAAAAAAAAATCCTATAATGTACCATAATTTCAGAGTTTTATGACACTTAAACTGAATTTCATTTGTTATCTTAGGGCTTCTATATACTTATTGATCCAGCTGCATCTTTTGTTTACTGTCTGTTAGGAGAACATGTAGTTGGGCATGTTTTCTATGCCATCTTACGTCACATTTTCTCAGCCAATAAATGTGGAGAATGGCTCTCTCTCACGAGTTAACATTCCTAATAGAGCGGTCCAATTTGTACCGCAAAATGAATCCCTCAACATCTGGCAACATGCAGGTATCCAATGACAGCGACTGGGAGGTGGACTTTGAACCTTTCCACTAAGGTACGCCCATTTTATTGAAATTTTTTATGTATTGTGGTAATTTGCACGTTGTGTCAAAACGGTATTTGTCAAGATAATATCTGTATACTCTCTGTTTGACTCATGTACGATAATTTTCCTTCAAATACAATAATTTTGAGATTCTGATACGATACTTTGACATTTCCAATCTGGCAACACTGACATTGCTGACTTTCCAGTCGCTGAACGCAGAATTTCAGAGACAAACAAGTTTGATTCCTCTCATTTTTCTCCTCATGCCCCCTTCAAGCCCAACACTTTTTCAACCTCTGAAACCATTAGTGAGAATTTATCACTGCTGAATCCTGCAATAAGTCACTCAGCAGGCTCCGACTTGCCAAGTCCTAAATTTCCTGACGTGTCGGGGCCTGAAGCAGCACAGAGGCCTGATAAAACTCTTCGATGATCCCTCTTTCCCAGAAAACACACTCAATGCAAGCAAGTGTTCTCCATACTCGGACTGGGCTGTGGTGTGTCTGTTGTGCTTAGCTGTCTCCCTCCCTCTGTAGGGTGTTATAATGATGTCTCCTTGCCAGACCAAATTAATACCGGTTAATTAGTGCCTGACTTGCTGCTAACAAGGTTTTTGTTCGGGCTGCTCTCGACACTAAATGCCGGTTTTAAGCTGTAGACATTGCCAAATCGCACTGCCAGGAAGCAGGAAATGGATCAGGCCTTCGTGTCACTGTAAAGCAACAGTGGGATAGTTCCCAGGGCCACACTGGTCTGAAATGACATCACCTCTGAAAACACACCGATAAGTAAAACAACGACAAGACGAACTGGTGAAAGAGCATCGCATGCATGAGTGTGATCGAGAAAAATCACTTTATATTGCAAACTGCGCTTCCCAGCAAACACCTGGATATCAAAATGACATTAACAAAAAAATTCAAAAGTGCTTATCAATTTGATGTCAATTGATTATTTCTATGTCAAAATAACATCAAGTTGACATCGAACATTGGCGTCAAATAAGATGTCAAAAATGCGAATTGTTTTGATGCCAATTGAATACCTTGTTGTCAAAATGACATATAAACTCATCCAAAACACATCAAAAATGCAAATAATCTTGATATCAGTTGAATATCCTGATGTCAAAATGCAAAAATTAAAATCAATTTGATGTCAATTGACTACTTTGATGTTAAAATTACATCAAATTGACATCTAACATTTGGAGTCAAAGAATATGTCAAAAATGCTAATTGTTTTGATGTCAGTTGACAGTTTGATGTCAAAATGACGTAAAATATCATCCAAAACACATGAAAATTTTTAAATAAATTTAAAATCAATTGACTACATTGATGTCAAAATGCAGAAAATTACATTGATTTGATGTCAATTGACTACATTGATGTCAAAATGAGATAAAAAACACTAAAAAACATAAAAAGTGCTAATTAATTTGGTGTCAATTGACTACCTTTATGTCAAAATGCTAAAATTCTAATCGAAATGACATCAAACTGATATCTAACATTGGCATCGAAAAACACATGAAAAATGATAATCTATTTATTGTCAGGTGACTAACTTGATGTCAAAATGACATAAAATAAAATAAAAAAACATCAAAACTACAAATCAATTTGATGTCAACTGACTACCTTTATGTCAAAATGCAAAGATGCTAAATGATTTGTTGTCAATTGACTACCTTGATGTCAAAAGTTAAAATCAATTTAATGTCAATTGATTATTTCTATGTCAAAATGACATCAAATTTACATCTAATATTGGCGTAAAAAAAAGATGTCAAAATGCGAATTATTTTAATGTCAGTTGACTACCTTGATGTCAAAATGACATCAAAAATCGTCCAAAACACATCAAAAATGCAAATCGATTTGAAGTCAATTGTCAAAATGCAAAAATGCTATTCAAAATGACGTCAAATTGACATCTAACATTGGCATCAAAAACACATGAAAAATGCTAATCGATTTATTGTCAGGTGACTAACTTGATGTCAAAATTACATAAAAAACACATCAAAACTACTAATTCATTTCACGTCAAATGATTACCTTGATGTCAAAATGCAAAGATGCTAATTGATTTGTCAATTGACTAGCCTACCTTGATGTCAAAATGGTATCATTTTGACATATAACACTGGCGTCAACAAACACATGAAAATGCAATTCGATTTTATGTCAGTTTTTTTTACTTGATGCTTGACGTCAAGACATAATAAATGTCAGAAACACATAAAATGCTAAATCTATTTGATGTCAATTGACTACCTTGATGTCAAAATGATAACATCTAACATTGACATAAAAAATCTATTAAAGCACTGTATAATATAAAGTGATAATACATAGATACATAGGCTCATTGAGAATATGTACCCAGGGCTACATTTTTGAGAACCAAGATTTTTTTCCCTGGGGTACATAATGGCTGTATTTTGTGTGTAAATGGTTGGTTTGACTGGTTTGCTCGCTAGCTCGCAACTAACGGTGTCAGACTTGGGACACAAAGCGGACTGGGGTTCAAGTTTGGCAATGGAAGATTCCAGAAACCAGGTAAAAGGAAACAACAAAAAAACAGCATGAACCCATGATCAAAGCACGATGGGTTTTCTCTTCTAGTTTGCTTTTGAAAGGACTATCAGTTGGGTTTAGTGTAGGAAGTGTGTGTGTGTGTGTATGTGTCAGTCAATAGCAAGCTAATATATTATGCACAACAAGCTGACCGCCTTCTCACATGAATGTGTGCAAAAGGATGTTCTCGACAAAAATGTACACAGCGGCCTCTAGTGGATTTATGAGAAATGGCACGTATGAGAAAAAGTGTCCCAGTAACATATTTGAGTTAGTCAAAAATGTACACGGCGCCCTCTAGGGGATTTGTGAAAACAAAAACAGCAAGCATATTTAGCCCCAGGTACATATTTCTAGGTTCTCATAAATGAAGCTCTGGGCACATAATTCCAATGAGCCAGGGTTACATAGGGGTTCCCAAACCTTTCAGCCTGCGACACCCAACATAACAATGCCAGTGCCTCATGACCCCCAATATTCTTTGAGGTGGCTATAAATATAAAATATTGCACACAATGGTGCACACATACTAATAGGCCCAAGTCTATTCATCGTTAAATGTTGAAGAGAGACCATTCTCCATGTTCAGTTGTGGCCTGTATTTATTTTTAAATGTACATAAGTGCTGAAAAGGTGTCAGAAAGTTTAACCTGATGCCATAAAATCAATGTGCTGCATCTGACACTATTGCTGTGTCTTTAATATAATGTAATCACCCCAGGGGTCACAAAAAAACTAAAGTGAGATAGCCTTTTATTTGCATGTTGTTTTTTAATGTGTATTATTAACATGTTAACAATGGGCAGTATTTATGCTACATGTATTTTTAATATGCATTTTAAAGGTGCTGTATGTAAGTTTTTGACTCTTCTAAAGCATTAAAATACCATAATATGTGTGCAGATATTTAAGAAACATCCCAAGTGAACATACTTGTTTAACTGAAAAACAATGCTGAAGTCAGATATTCTGCTTTGAACATGTTTTTTTAGTGCAGGAATACTGTCTTTGTTTAGGTAAATTTAACCTTCACAATGCCAGTTTAGCCAATTATATTTCAGAGTTGTTGGAAAACAGTGTATTTCATTCATTCATTCAGAAAGGCTCTGAAGCATGCGTCTGTGACCGAAAAGGACAGTATCAGACGTCGAAATGAGACAGATTCAGTTCCACATGAGGTTATTAATTAGCAAATGATATAAATATTACTAACATAAACATTAGGTGAGCAGGTTACATTGTAACCGCGTGTCCTAACAACACACTTTGTGATGAGATACGCAGTGATGAGCAGTTTGGCTGTTTGCACCTGACGAAACACGAAAGAAATTTAAACACAGCCTTTCAGAAGCACACAATATGCACTCAGTCACAAAACTGCAAAGTTTATAATCTGTTTATTACATGTTAACCCTCTTTAACATCATTAAATGTAAAATGGCATTCAAACTCACATTGTTAACATTTAGCACTAAATAAAGCACACAAGGTTTACCTGAGGTGATCACTGTCATAGGTTTCACATGTTCAGCTGTGAGAAATAGAAGCTGTTTCTAATATATCAATTTGAGGTGTTGGTTAGAACCAAAACTCCTTTTAATACATAAAATATTCCCTCTATTGCATGTCATTGCTTTTATTTAGAACACGGTTTAAATCACTCGCTCCTGTACTCAAACTGGCAACCAGCACATGCGTTTGTTTTGATCCAGGAGTGCAATACCTGGATCAACCACTGGGTGTCCAATTTACATACTGCACCTTTAAATGTAAAATAGTATTTTGTAATTTATATTTAATAGAGTTGATCAAAATGGGTTAATAATTTGTATCAAAATACTTTAGTGTCTTATATTTTTGTATTTTTAAAATACTGTAAAATACTCTGTAGGAAGTCTACATGATGACCATAAAAATGCGGCCTTTAAACGTGGTGTTTTCTCAGTTATATCAGACTAGAAAATGTATTAATATTGAAGAAGTTAATCAATGCTTGGAGTATGGATGGAAAGTATACATCACATATAAAGAAAATAACAGACAAATAGGAGGGGTAGATTCAGGAGCAAGTCAAAATAAAGCTGCGGTCACACTAGAGTTTGAGCTTGCGAAATTCTGTAGCACGGCCCTGCGAAAAGGGGCGGGATTAAACAAGATGAAAAGACATTTAAAAAAGCCAGCGATTGCTCCATGTTTTAAATTTCTGTTCAGAGAGGTCATGTTTTGATCCTGGATTGGTCTCACGCAGTCAAGTGATGCGATTTTGCAGGTCAGAGTACACCAAGCTTGAACTTTGCACCTCAGAGAAATGCGAAACTTGATGCATGACCCTGCGTTTCCAGTCTGACGCATTCGCGTGCGTATGAATAAAAGTCTATGGGGAGAAAAGTCCAGTGTGACCACGGCTTAAGTCAAAATGAGTGGTGATACCTGCAATGCTTTATTGGCTGTTTCAGATGCCAGTAGTTGATCTGCAGCTGCTCTTTAAACGTTTTTAATTACAAACTTTAACATAGTTAATGGGCGACGCAGTGGCGCAGTAGGTAGTGCTGTCGCCTCACAGCAAAAAGGTTGCTGGTTCAAGCCTCTGCTGGGTCAGTTGGTGTTTCTGTGTGGAGTTTGCATGTTTTCCCTGCGTTTGCGTGGGTTTCCTCCGGGTGCTCCGGTTTCCCTCACAGTCCAAAGACAAGCGATACAGGTGAATTGGCAGTTGGCGGTTCATTCCGCTGTGGCGACCCCGAATTAATAAAGGGACTAAGCCGAAAAGAAAATGAATGAATGAATGAATAAATGACATAGTTAATCAGTATAAGACAAAAATATGCAATAATACTACAGTCTACACTCAGGTTTTATGGTAGCAAAAACAGATATTGTGTTTTATATTTTGTATTGAAGAGTACAATGAGAAACATGATTTATTGAAATGACTAAAACTGGAGATTTTAGTAGAATTGAAGATTTCAATTGCAGAAAAAAAAACAACTAGATTGATTTAACAAATTATGTGAACAATACATTTAAATAACCTTTTTATACGTCACCCTTTTAAAATACAAGACTGTTAAGAGATGGTGACAGTTTTCACAATGTATAGAGCCATAGAGAGAGGATCATATTCTAACTCATTTTATGCACTGAATGGTTTTTACAGTGATTAAAGAGATCATTTTCAAGACAAGACTTTCTTTATGAAATTTGGACAAAATCTATACTAAAATCAAGGCGAAACACAAGTGTTGTTTTAAGAATACCTCCTCATGTACAATAGAGGTGAATGAGGTGCAGTGAAGGGATTGATCGAATATGCCTATAGATAGAATGTTTGCGAAGACGTCATGCTGCCTTGTAAAAGTATTTTGTGGTATTTTCAAAATACAAAATACAGTATTTTATTTTTGATACTGGTTGTGGCTTCTGTATTTTGTAGTTTATTTTGATACTAGAAAAAATGATGTATTTGGTATTTTATTTTATTTTAAAATATATATTTTTGCCCATCCCCGAATGTTGCTATTAACTACTATTTTGTTATTTAGTAGGTTATGGATTAAATATGGTAATTCTAATAGTTGTAAGTGACAACTTGACCAAAAAAAAAAAAAAGATAGATAGTATTATAAAGTATTTAGGCATTAATTTCTTAGGATTCTCAGGTCCCTCTGTTGTTTCAACTAATTTACTGTAACTGAAATTATTTCATCATTAAATTATTATTTTTTTTTTAAATTTGACCTCCATTGTAAATGTACAGCTTTTCAAATATGCAGTGTGTTTAACATTTTTCAATGAACTCCTGACTGTGAAAAAATTCTTTAATGATTCCTAAATGATTGCCTGAATGAGAAAGAATAATTAGATTTTATAACATTTGTACATTTTTTTCATGACTTGTGCATACGTGACTTCACAAGCACCAGCACAATCCTTACAGTGATGCACAACACCCGGCAGACACAACTCTCCTCAAACCCTTGACAAGAGGATGAGAGTTTGACATATTCCTCAAATTCCAGACCGAACTGCTGACACATGTACAAGAAAACAGCACATCATGACACACATGTTTTTTTTTTCAGTTTAGCCACAACCCATCTCTGGGAAACATTCACACACACTCATTCACTACGGACAATTTAGCCTACCCAATTCACCTATACCGAATGTCTTTGGACTGTAGGGGAAACCAGAGCAAACCCATGCGAATGCAGGGAGAACATGCAAACTTCACACAGAAACACCAACTGACCCAGCCGAGGCTCGAACCAGCGACCTTCTTGCTGTGAGGTGACAGCACTACCTACTGCGCCACTGCATCGCCCTCGTTTCTTTTTCTGTTTTACACAAAATAAGATATTTTGAAATATGTTGGAAACCTGAAACCATTGACTTCTAGAGTTACTGTATTTCAAACTAACTTATTTAGTGTTCAACAGAAGTAGGAAACTCAAGTAGGTTTGTGAAAAGTGAAGGTTGAGTAAATCATGACTATCATTTTGGGTGAACTATCCCTTTAAGTTATTTTGCTTCTCAAGTAAATTTATTATGCTTCAAGAATATTGATGTTGTTCTATATAAAATGTAATTACTATAGTTTGAAAATTAAAAATAAGAACTGTCCCTTTATGTAAAATCTATATATTTCTTATGCCAACATTTCCAAGTCAAATCAATGTGAAATGGCAACTACTGTTTTATTGACAAAAGTGCTTTCATGGCCTATAGTTTTTTTCACAGATAAGATTTCTGCCTTTGTCAGATTTTTTTATAGATCAAATGCTGTGCTCTTGGCAGCGAGGTTTTGTACTTTGTTCAATATGGCTTGCCAGGTTCTGCAAAGTGTTTCCTCCTTGTAAAAGGTGTGTGTGTGTGTGTGTGTGTGTGTGTGTGTGTGTGTGTGTGTGTG
>CAIGQZ010010775.1:7469332-7483202 GCA_903798205.1 Danio tinwini
ATTTATTTATTTATTTATTTATTTATTTATTTATTTATTTATTTATTTATTTATTTATTTATTTATTTATTTATTTATTTATTTATTTTTCTTTGTTTGTTTATTTGGCCATTAGTTTTTTATTCATTTATTTATAAATTTATTGATTTGTTTGTTATATTTATTTATTTGTTTGTTTGTTAATTTATTTGTTTTTGCTCTTTATTTATTTATTTTTTTTATTTGTCACTTTTATATTATAATGTGTTTTAGAAACTATGTCCATGCACCTTGAATTGCCAAATAAAGTTAAATAAAATAATTGTCAAATAAAGTGAATTGAAGTGAATTGAACTGAACTGAATTTAATTAAATTGTTTATTTGGCTGTTTGTTATATTTATTTATTTATTTATTTGTAAAAAAATTAGTTTGGGTGTTTATTTGTTAATTTATTTGTTTACTATTTATTCATTCATTTGTTTGTTTGTTTATATATTTATTTATTTATTTATTTGTTATTTGTTTATTTATTTGGCTGTTTGTTTGTTTTTTATAAATTAATTAATTAATTAATTAATTTATTTATTTATTTATTTATTTATTTATTTATTTATTTATTTATTTATTTATTTATTTTATTTTTTCTAACACACATATTATAATGTGTATTAGAAACTATGTCCATGCACCTTGAATTGCCCCCATAGGGTCAAATAAAGGGAATTAAGCTGAACTGAATTGAATTGTATCAAATTGAGCTGAATTCACATTTATTTACTTTCTTAAGTCTGATAATATCAAAATGTCATTCTTGGTAAGCTGTCAGTTATTTGTTTAACGGCTAACTTTAATTTTCTGTGTAGACTTGACCAAAGAATAGATCTGAAAAGTAATTTCTGCATAACACAAAGCATTAAAAAAACAAATACAGAATGACAATTTATCTCTGTGCCATCCTGACAATATTTTTGTTCTGTATTATCATTTGAAATCTAAATGATTCACTATAGCCTGATTTTTATTTCTGTCAGATTTCCGTAGTGAATAATAATCCTCATCCACCATCTGATGGTGTCCTGCTTGGCTCACAGAAGATGGAAAGATGCCTCCGTATGTCGTGATCTGGTGTTCTGGGTGTGGAAGGGCACGTCTTTGTCATGCTGTCGTTCTCAGAGAAAGGCAGATCCTGGGAATGCCCGTGTGCTGTGGGTTCCCGTTGGCTTGTGCCACTGTACCCGCTGACCTGATCACGTCAATCCTGACATTGTTCTGGGCTTTACTGCTGCGTCGTCGTGGAAATGGTATGTTGAAAAATAATGGCATGTGAGGAAGTGATGATAGTGATACGGGCATGGGAAAATCACATTTGGGTGGTCTGATTGGTTGACACAGAGTGATGTCACGTGCAGTTTAGCAGTGGTTAAAAGAGTACTGAAAAATCATATTCGGGTAAAAGTACCATTACTTGCCCAAAAATGTAGTGCAAGCAGAATAAAAGTCCCTGTTGTAAATATTAATCAAAGTATGTGTAAAAAGTAGTCCATTTAAAAGTATTCAAGAGTATGAGTATTACAATGTGAGGTTTCATGGGTTTACATGCTACTCGTGCATAGGCATGGGACGATAACCGTTTTCAAGGATACCGCGGTTTGGAAAAGTCAAGGTTTTCTGATTTTCATTTTCTCTAATATCGTTTCTAAGGTGTGTAAGATTTTTTTATTTACAATTTTTTTAACAACAGCATCTCCACCAGAAAAGATATCCAAAAATGCCATTTTAAATTGTAAATAAATCTGTGTTTTTGAAACTAATGAAGACGGCAGACGTCAATGATTCATTTTCATTATTTGGCCTGGCACGTTTACTGCTTCAAAATAGTATAAATGTTTCTCAAAATAAAATATATTGTGTTTAAAGAGGAATTTGTTTTTTTGTTTTTTACACAGACATTTAAAAAGAATATATTTTAGAGCAATAATCACAATACCGTGATACCGTAAAACCGTGATATTTTTATCCAAGGTTATCATACCGTCAGAATCTTATACCGGCCCAGGCATACTCGTGCATGTGTGTGTGTGAAAACGTAACATTCTGTAGGGAATTTAGTGATTGTTCAAGGCCATTTGGTGATTTCAGTCCTCATACAGTCGACATCTTCATAATTTAAAGGGCACCTATGGTGAAAAATCTACTTTTTAAGCTGTTTGGATAGACATATGTGCAGGTATAGTGTATAGACCGTCATATTGGGGTGAAATAAACACACCCAGTTCTTTTTTTCAATTTAACAACATAAAATTGAACCGCAACTTGACGTAGGAGAAAGATAATTTTTCCGTATTGAAAATTTTCTTTTTTTCCAGTTGGTTCTGTTTTGATTTAAAAATGAAATAAAATTACAGATTCTAATTTTCGTTTGTTAAAACCAATGGGTTTTGCAGTTATATTTTTTATATAAATGGAAAGCATATGACATTTGTCTCCTCCCTTTTTTGCTGAAAAATGGTCCGATTCGTGACCCTAAAACAGTATTGTGATCAGAACCGTGAGATTTGTGATCCTGAGGTTGTTCTGTATGATGCAATTTTTTAGTTTTTTTTATGCACGAATTGATTAGATGGGAATCACAGGACTGATTATTTTACTTTAGCTAATCAATTATAAAAAATTTTACATGTAAATAAAAAAAAAATATGTGACTGCAGGTTGAAGGAAAATAGTGGAGTAAAAGTCCTGATACAGCACTAAAAATGTCTTCAAGTGAAAGTAAAAGTACATATTTTTAAAACTACTCAGTAAAGCACAATTCCTGAGGAAAAACAATAATTTGTGTATTTGTAATTTGTTACTTTACACCACTGCAGTTTAGAGAGATAGTGCTATAGTTTAACAACAGCAGTCAGAAGGAAATGCAAGAAAATGTAAAAGTATTAATTTGATTTAATGCTGTGAAGTGTTTGGCATTGCCTTAGAGAACTGTATATGGCATCTACTGTAGATGTTTTGCATTTTTATCATTTTTGTTGTTTCTCACAGCAAAATGCAGTCTAAACAAACTGTGTTTTTAGAACCTTCGATTTATTATTTATATTTATATCATTATTTATGCCAGGGCTATTCAATTAATTTGTCATGGGGGCCAGTTTATGAAAAGTATGACTTGAAAAATATGACTTGCAATGTAAGTGATGAAACAACAGCAATATAAGAGCACATATGTTGTATTTTTGCTCTTTAAGACACCCACATTGGCTTTGTCTACATTAAAATGTTAATATGTTGTATTTTGAAACTTCATAACACGGCATTGGTTAACGGCAACATAACATGTGACTTTTTGTCAATGTTGTATTTCGAAGCACAACAAAATCAGTGTATTGCTCAAGTAGGCTTCTTTTACATTCACACACATTATGTTTTGAACTGCATAACAATTATGGATGCAAAAATTATAGATTTTGGTTGTATGATTATAGCCTGAAGAATAATCATGGTTTCACAGTTAGCACGATTATTATGCATTTATTAAATTCCAAACACTACTAGTTAGAAAATCACAAAAAAACTGCTTACATTTTGAAGTGTTGTTTATTGCTGCTTAGTAACCAAATACAGCACAAAATATTAATAAAAACACAAACTATACTCCATTTATCTATTTGGACTTAAAATAAGTGAAAAAGTTTTTGATTTAAACATGAGTGACATTTTTACAATGAAAATAAATGACCGAACAATGAATAAAAAAAATAAGAATAAAAAAAATTGTATTTGTCTAATGTTAATTTAAGCTATATATTAGCTAAGAATTTAAATGAACTGTTATTATCTGCATTCATACATGCAAAATCATGTTAATAATTTGTAATAATTTGTCTAACGTATCATTTGTTCACATTGCACTGAAAGCCACACAAAACTCTTACCACTACAGCGTGAAATAATTTTTATTGTGTGCGCCTAGAGGTCCGCTTGCGAGCCGTGCGCGCATCATTCCTAATATGCGCACGTCTCTATTGGAAAAATAAACTTGCATGCAGAAAAGACGCAATATGTAAACGGCCCGCTGCTATAGTTAATTAAGTGTGCGTGCGTATTAGCCTAGTATAAACTTGGAACTTTAAACTAGCACACAGTTGGAGTAACTTTGTTTAATTGTTGTTTTAATCTGTGCAACAGAAACGAGGCGTTGAAAAGCCTTTACAATTAATTAACCGTAATAAATTAAACCGCGGTTAATAGTGTAATCGGCTAATCATTGCATCCCTATTAACAATATCAGTGCATTGTACAAAAAGCCTTTTCTACAAACATATCCAAATGTTTTCGGCTGCTCGCGCCACTCACTTAATGTCAGGTGACTCACTCTCAGCGCAGCCAGCCTGATCTCACGAGGAAATGTAAGTATTTTATGTTTTGTCAGTTTAGTGGCTAATTCGTACGAATTCGTACGAGTTCAGTCGTATGAAAATGTACGATTTTAAAAAGGAGGTGTGGCACCTAACCCCACCCCTAACCCCAACCGTCATTGGGTGATGAGCAAATCGTACCTATTTGTACGAATTAGATCGTACAAATTCATACGAATTAGCCACTAAATCAAATAGTTACGAATTGCCGTGAGATTGCATTGGCGCAGCCTTCAACTGCAGCTCGTGCTGTACTGAACAGACGCACATCACTTCATAACTGTAGCAACTAGGGGTGTAACGGTTCACAAAAATCATGGTTTGGTTCAATATGACACAATGGTGTCACAGTTCGATATGTTTTCGATACAGCAACAAAAGAAAAAGCCAGAGGATTTCTCTTATTGAATTCTTTTTAATGTATTAAAACTAACATCATAAAAGCATGATCTCTTTTTTTTTAATACTTTGAACAGTGATATAAAGCTATACTTCTGGGGTTTCTGCTTTGCAGCAAATAAAACAAACCCTTCTTTATACTCAAAACCAAAAAGCTGCTTATAAAAATAAATGTAATATTTTAGTAGTTAAACAAATAAAAAGAAAAGAACAATTTAGCTTTTATTTGGAACTCAGTTTCAAAAAAAAATTTTGTATCAAGTATTTTTTTTATTTTCAGAAAGTGTCCACCTTTTCTTCAGACAGTGATTTGTTTTACCCTGTTCGAATCTGTAGAATTTGCCTGTCTGCATGCTGCGGGGATAGTTGCATGTAGTGCGCGTGTCTAGTTTTCGTCTAATTCCAGTTAGTGATTCAGTGATGTCAGTATGTTTTCATCCGCCTATTTTATGTGCATTTTGGAAATGTGCATAAAAAGACGGTTGATGGAAACGACATGACAAAAACAAATGCGCATAACTGAGTAGGATAAACTTTTTATTCGATAAGAAAAGATTCGCATAAACTACAATGAAAACACTTTTACCGCATAAATTCCAGTGTGCGCATTAAAAAAGGTCATGTGATTTTGTTATAAGAGATCATGTGATGATAAAAATGTGTGTATATGGACAAACCAGCAGGCTGAGCACACTATAAACCATCTGAAATGTTGTTTTGGTCATTCTGAAACAGCTTACCATTTAAGTATTAGTGTTATTATATTATTAATGACCTCCAGAACCAAGAGCGTCTGTGCTCCGCGTCTGACACCTTCAAACGCCACCGCGCGTTCACTGCGTGTCAGGATTGCCTTCCGAGGCGCAAGTCATTTATTAGATGAAGAAAAGATTGACGCAGCTTCTCCTACTGCAGCAAATTCAGTTTTTACTGTAGATATTTGGCGCCAGTTAATCAGGAAGTGACGGTTTTGGTTGATTTGACTCGTTGGATGGAAAGCAGCTTTATTCGCACATCTTTTATGCGATAATCCAGTTTTGCGCATAAAGTTCATTCGCATTTTTAGATGATACATAGTGTTTTTTTATCCACCACTCTTTTGCCATCACTCTCATAACTTACAGGGAAACCAAAGTGCTCCCAAACGCCAGACTCGCTGTCGGATATAGGAGGATTACAATAATGTTACTAGCCCTTTTGCGAGCTAGTGCAGCGTGTGCCTGACTGGAGTAGTGTTTGGAGGTGGGCGGGGAAGGCAGCATGTTGCCTGTCACGTCCAGGGTCATGTCATTTGGGATGTCTTGTTGAGCGTTGTTGCACAAAAAACATTATATTCTGTACACTTATTGTCTTTTATCTTTTAAAAAAATTGTCTGAATTGTTTGGTTTGTAATGCGTACCGAACTAAATATCTCGTACAGAACGGTTCAATACGAATTCGCATATCGTTACACCCTTAATAGCGTAAAATGTGTAAATCCAATGAATTATTTTTGTCAGTGTTCTTGCTCTATACTGCACCCTAAAAGTATGCACTGTTTTGTGAAGAAAAAGTACATGCTTTTGTTTGTGTAACAAGAGTATGCAAGCTTTGGGACATACTACTTCCTCATTAACAGACCGTTATGTTGCTTAGTTACATCTCCTGTCAATCATCTTAACACATCATCCACATTTCTTTCATATTTAATTACCTTCCTTGTTGGAGATTCAGCAGCAGGTGAATCTTCCATCTGTGAGTCTTTCACCTGTCCAAACTATCCGATGTAGTCTTCGGAGGCCAGATTAAACCAGACAGTTATTGACGTGCAGAGGACGGATTCAATGATGGAGGTGTAGAACTGTTTCAGCAGGTTGAAATTTCTCTGCTGATGAAGAAAATACAGCCTCTGATGAGCTTTTTTGACAATGGAGTCAATGTGAGCGTCCCACTTAATGTCCAGATAGATGATTAGATTAGATTAGATTCAAATGTATTGTCATTACACATGTACAAGTACAAGACAATGAAATGAGTGCAATAGCAGCAAGTGGATGATATAGGTATAAGTTATAAACTGCAATTTTAGAAAAACTATAGGTAATATTTACAAATAGATGTACTATGAAAATAATATTGTATTAAAGGTGCTGTATGGAAGTTTTTGACTTTTCTAAAGCATAAATATACCATAATATGTGTGCAGATATTTAAGAAACATCCCAAGTGAACATACTTGTTTAACTGAAAAACAGTGCTGAAATCAGATATTCTGCTTTGAAAATGTTTTTTCCGTGTCGGAATGCTGTCTTTGTTTAGGTAAATTTAACCTGCACAATGCCAGTTTAGCCAATTATAATTCAGCACTCCGGGTTGCCTTGTTGGAAAACAGTGTATTTCATTCATTCATTCAGAAAGGCTCTAGAAGCATGCGTCCGTGACCGAAAATGCAGCCTCCGGTGGACAGTATCAGACGTCGAAATGAGACAGATTCAGTTCCACATGAGGTTATTAATTAGCAAATGATATAAATATTACAAACGTAAACATTAGGTGAGCAGGTTACATTGTAACCGCGTGTCCTAACAACACGCTTTGTGACGAGATATGCAGTGGAGCAATTTTGCTGTTTGCACCAGACGAAACATGACAGAAATTCAAATACAGCCTTTCAGAAGCACAGAATATGCACTCACTCATGAAACGTTAAGGTTTATAATCTATTTAATATATGTTATCCCTCTTTAACATCATTAAATGATGCTGAATCACTCATATGTGTTTAGTTCTAATGTTCAATTTCAAGCAGGTTATTGTATTTTCAAGATCTGAGGTGAACTATCTGCAGCTGCTTTCAGTATATTCCAATACATGTCATGTAAAATGGCATTCAAACTCACATTGTTAGCATTTAGCACTGAATAAAGCACATGATGTGTACCTGAGGTGATCGCTGTCGTAGGTTTCACATGTTCAGCTGTGAGAAATAGAATCCATTTCTAAAATATCAATTCGAGGTGTTGGTTAGAACCAAAACTCCTTTTAATATGGAGAATATTCCTGGCAACCTGCGCTTGCGCTCAACCACTACCCAGTCAAACTTACATACTGCACCTTTAACTATAAACAAAGATGGAGGTGCCCATGCAGAGAAATCTCCTATATATATATATATATATAGATAGATAGATAGATAGATAGATAGATAGATAGATAGATAGATAGATAGATAATCAAGCCTGAAATTATACAAGCCTCTGGATTTATATAGACTTTTTTATTATATATGTAATTTTCATATCATATAATTTGGAAAAGGATGATGGTGTATAAATACTTTATAATAATTTTATATTAAAAAGAGATATATGTATTTATATATTTATATTTTTATAGTAATAATATTACATAATTTCTTTAATAATTAACACTATTATTTGAATACTTTTTTTATAATATAACATATTACTTTATTATAATACGTTTCTGGGTCAACATACGTGAACTTTTGTCATCATTTACTCACCTTTATGATTTTCTAAATGCATATGACTTTATGAAACCTCAAACCTATCATTTAGCATTTCACAGAGGAAATAAAAAAATTGGTGCGGTAATGACAGGGGGGTGAGAAAATAATGATGGTTTTTATTTTTGGGACTTCAAAATGTTACAGAGAACTTTTTGTCCCTTGCAAAAAAGGGCCATGGTAACCATATTTTTGGCCAAAATACCGCAGTTACTACAGTTAACCATGTAAAACTATAATTAACAAGGGATCTACTTCAAATAGTGTAAGAGTCTTTCTTTGATTTTGACTGCTTTGATGACAGTGCTTACCACAGGTTTGATGCAATAAAAATAACTGCACTACCTTTGGTATTCTGACGGAAACTGTGGTTATCATGGTGCATTTGTGGAAAAGGTTTTGCTGTGCTATAAAAAGCATTATGTCTGTAATCTGTGCTGCCGCACCGGACATTTCTGGATATTTGTGGCCATTAATGTGTCTGCATTTATAATCCCTCTGTTACTACTCATCTTCATCATGCAAGATCTGTGCTTTAAAACGAAACAACCCAATTAAACTATTGAATTATGTAATATTTTAAATTAGTCATAATCTGAAATCACATGGTTCCATCTCTCTATTCATTCATTCATTAATTAATTAATTTATTTATTCATTCATTCATTCATTCATTCATTCATAATAATGAGTAACTGATTGCTTGTAATCTGTTTTTTTTATTAAATTCTATATGATCAAAATGTATTATTTCACATTTTAAAATATGTATTTTTTGATTGTTAGACAACAGTATTTATTGATTAAATGATTAAGCAATTTTAAGAAAAAAGCTGTAAATGCATATTTTATTTTAATTCAATTAAATGTATTTTTTTTTTTTTTTTTTTTTTTGTTTGTTTGTTTGTTTGTTTGTTTGTTCACAGTCAAGCCTGGATTTATTTATACCCCAGGGGTATGAATAATTTCAGGCTTGACTTCATTTATTTAGTTATTTATAAACCAGATTTTATATAAATCTAACAGATTATATACATTCATCAAATATAATTTTCAAATCTGGACTCAAAAAGTGGGGTGACAGTTTTTTTGGGGGTTTTTTTGCACTACTGATTTGATGGATGAATGGATGGATGGATGGATAGATTAAATGACTGATCAATTGACTGACCAAATAAATAACAGATGGGTGGATGGATGGATGGATGGATGGATGGATTGATTGATTATTTGACTACCGGATGGATGAATGGATTGATTAACTGACTGATCAACTGGCTGACTGATCAATTTACTGACCAAATAAATAACTGATAAATGGAAGGAAGGAAGGATGGATGGATGGATGGATGGATGGATGGATGGATGGATTGATTGATTTACTGACTACCGGATGGATTGATTAACTGACTGATCAATTGGCTGACTGATCGATATACTGACCAAATAAATAACTGATGAATGGGTGGATGGATGGATGGATAGATGAATGGATGGATGGATGGATGGATAGATTGATGGATGGATGGATGGATGGATTGATGGATGGATGGAGTGATTAAATTACTGATAAATTGACCAACCAAATAAATATCTGATGGATAGATGGATGGATGGATTGATTAACTGACTGACTGATCGATTGACTGACTAAATAAATATCTAATTGATTGATTATTTTATTAACATATTATAATGACTATAATAAATCAGAACAGCCATGTAAACAATGTAGTTTCAAAACTACTAAGAAAACCCACATCTTAATAGCTTCTAACTTACTGTAAACGGAGAATCTTTTCCTCCAGTGCATGTGTAGTTCTTTGACTCCATCAGACTGCGTTCAGATATCACTGAGCCACAGCCTCGTTACTCAAGACCAGCAAAGCTGTGTAAACATCACAAAAATGAAAAGTTGCAGGACGCCCATTTGGAACGTATTAGTTTTTTACTCCATAACCTATGTTTAAATGATTACAGCCAAACCCAGGAGTTTGGCACTGGCAGGCTGCTCCGACCAAGGCCAGTTAACCTCTGGGTTACAGAGCAAATCCTCCAGTATAGAGATGTGTTTGCTTTCTTGTGGAAAATGTAGAGTTGAAGTCACAATTATTCGCCCTCCTGTGTATTATTATTAGTTTTATTTTTCAAATGTTTCCCAAATGATGTTTAACAGAGTAAAAAAAATTCACAGTATGTCTGATAATATTTTTTCTTCTGGAGAAAGTCTTATTTGTTTTATTTTGGCTAGAATAAAAGCAGTTTTTAATTTTTAAAAACCATTTTAAGGTAAATATTATTAGCCCCTTAAGCATTTTTTTCTTTGATTGTCTACAGCAGTAGTTCCCTAAGTGGGGGTCGCAATACAATGACAGGGGGTCACTTGGTGATTTATAAAAGTAAAAACAAAATTATTAAACTATTAGAATTACCATATTTTATCTATAACCCACAGATGATAAAAATAGTAGTTAATAGTTACATAAAAAATAACAACATGCAAATAAAAAGCCATCAACCTTTCAATTTTTTTAATAGGAGTGTGTATTTACTAGTGGTGGGCCATTATCGGCGTTAACGTGCTGCGCTTATCGCGCGCAAAAAAAAATATTGTTGTTTATCTATTCTCAAAGTTAGGTTGGGAGCTGGGTCTATTCTACGCAAGCTATGCTGACTTTCACCTTGATATTTTAGCGCAGATGTAAGCCGTCTGACAAAAAAAGTGCCCTTTTGAATCAAATCAGCAGGATGCCCTTCTGGATCTTTCACTTACTTTGAAGACACCACTGAATACGCTTACATGGACATCTGTAATCTAGTTATTTACCTTAATAGACAATAATATAATTAAGGTGTTTACGTGAAGTGCTTTCATGTAAGAGTTTCCTGTAATTTTAGATGACTTTAACTGCAGTTCGCCAGTTTCACTTTAACTCATGAACATTTCATTCCTGCCCTCCGTGACAAACTGGGGTATTAGACGCAAATAAGGAGTAAGGACTGGTGAGAGTGTTATTGAAATTAATAACGCACGCCAAATGGAAAGAAAAAAACTTCCGCATTTCGCTGTGTGTGTGCATGTGTGCGGTCCTTTACTGACAGCAGCGTGTGTAGATCTTGTCGGAAAATATTGCGATAAGTCCTACATGATGATAATAGTTTGATTGCGGTGTTTACTTCAATAATGACGCTAATATCTGCATACTCCACGTCTTAATTCCATTTCTGTTTAGTTCAGTTATGACTTTAGTCAGATTAAGGTCATCAAAAATCGCTGTTTGGAGCTTATGTAGGCCTACAGTTCAAAGTTCATGTTTAACTGAATAAACAGTTAGTAAACACAAGTACATCTTATTGAACATCATTTATTTTCATCACCAATTATCATAGTAGAACACTTTCTCAAGCAGTTTCTGATGCAGTTTGGAAATAGGAGATGAGCCCGTGGTTTAATGTGCCACCTGGCTTGAGAAACCCGTTCTCAAAGACTTACTTTTAGTCATTATTTGGGTAGCGCATATATTCTGAATGCCTTCGGCAGAATTCAAATGAGCCATTTTAATCTAGATTAATCTAGATAAATTTCAAGATTACAGCGAGATTATTCTAGATAAAAAAATGTATCTGCCCACCTATAATATTCACGTTAGATAAACAGCACAGCAATAGCGTCAGCTGCACCAGATTGATTTTATAGCACCAGGTTAAACTTTCTGACACCTTTATGGCAATCAAATACATTAAAAATGAATACAGCCCATAACTGAACATTGAAGATGATCTCTGAGTTAAAAATTAAACCAAGAATAGACTTGTGCTGAAAACATTGTGCCCACCAGTCTCATTAGGTGAGGTTATTATGTTAAATTAAACAAATTAATAAATTACTATGAATTATAGCCTATGGTTGTTGCACTTTTTTGTGTTGTCAGTATGCTCATGTTTATATACAGTAGGCCTATTGTTGTGTGTGTATTTATAACCACCTCCAAGGAATGTGGGGGTCGCGAGTCACATTGTTATTTTGGGGGTAGCAAGCTGAAAAGTTTGGCAACTTCTGGTCTACAGAACAAACCATCATTATACAATGACTTGCCTAATTACACTTACTTGCCTAATTAACCTAGTTAAATGTTTAAAGCTGAATACTAGTATCTTGAAGAATATCTAGTCAAATATTATGTACTGTCATTATGGTAAAGATAAAATAGATCAAATGAGTTATTAAAACTATTATGTTTAGAAATGTGTTAAACATTAATCACTCTATGTTAAACAGAAATTGGGGAGGAAATGTACAGGGTGGCTAATAATTCAGGAGGACTAATCATTCCGACTTTGTAGTGCAGAGAGGAATTCTCAAATGAGACGCTCCACAACTGAAGGCAAGTCAAATCTGCAGCATAACTCAGCAGGAGTGATTTTAGATTGATGCTGCATTTGCTGAGAGACGTGTCTCTTCTTCTGCAGGCTGCAAAAAGATTTTATTATTCGCAAGAGTAATGCATAAGTGCAGTGCTAATTTGTGTATTAGCATTATGTGTATTAGAACACTGTAAAACATGCAGGGTGCCACACAGTTCCTTCACATTGTCCCAACACAAATTGATTAAGTTAACTTTAATTGTTTTTACAAATTCAAGTGGGTTAAACGTAAAACAATGTTGTCCCAAAAAAAACTCAAGAATTGTGTTGATTCAGCTCATTTAAAATAAGTAGTTTGAACAGCAAAAAAATATTTTTTTAAATATTTTTTTTGAGTGAATTATGCACAGCTGAGAATAAATATGGACAAAATGCAAAGTTCAACTTGGTCCTTGATTTTCAGTTCCTACTGTCCTATCTGAATGTTGCTAGTGTTTCAAAGTTTCCTCTTTTTAGTAAATTATTTAGAATCTAATAATATTATCTTTGGTTTTGTATATGTTGTGACAATTTTTCATGAATATAAAATTTACAGTTCACACCATGAAATAAAATAAATGTATATATTACAATATTTTTATTGCAGTAGGAGGTATTATAATTATATTAGTAATAAATAGAGTTTTAGATAATAATAATAATAATAATAATAATAATATTTATTTTTTATTTTATTTACAGTACAAACCATAAAGTAAAATAAAAAAAATATATATTGCTATTATTATTATTATTAGGGTTTTTTGTTATTGTTGTTTGTTTTTTGCTGTGGGAGGTATTATAATTATTAGAATTAAAATCTGTTTTAGATAATAATAATAATAATAATTATTATTATTATTATTATTATTATTTATTTTATTTACAGTACAAACCATAAAATAAAATACAATTTTTTTTTCCTGTGGGAGGTATTATTATTATCATTATTATTATATTTATTTATTTATTCATTTATTTATTATGGATGTATTATTTACTTATAATTTTTATTACAGTACAAACTATAAAATAAATGTATACTCAAAAATAGTATTCCAATATTTTTATTGCAGTGGGAGGTATTATAATTATATTATAATTAAATTTAGTTTTAGATAATAATAATAATAATAATAATAATAATAATAATAATAATAATAAT
>CAIGQZ010010775.1:7521562-7541119 GCA_903798205.1 Danio tinwini
AATATAATATAATATAATATAATATAATATAATATAATATAATATAACATAATAATTTCATTCATTGGTAACACTTTACATTAAGGTTATTAATTAATGTTAGTTAATGCATTTACTAACATGAACAAACAATGAACAATACATTTACTACAGCCTTTGTTCATGTTAGTTAACGTTAGTTAATGAAAATACAGTTGTTCATTGCTAGTTCATGTTAATTCAGGGTGTATTAACTAATGTTAACAAGCATGAACTTGGATGCTAATAATGCATTAGTGAATGTTGAATTATGAGTAATAAATGCTGTACAAGTGTTGTTCATGATTAGTTCATGTTAGTAAATGCATTTACTAATGAACCTTATTGTAAAGTGTTACCTTCATTCATTTTCTTTTCAGCTTAGTCCTTTTATTAATCTAAGGTTGCCACAGGTGAATGACCCGCCAACTTATCCAGCACATGTTTTACGCAGCGGATGCCCTTCCAGCTGCAACCCATCTCTGGGAAACATCCATACACACTCATACACTACGGACAATTTAGCCTACCCAATTCACCTGTACCGCATGTCTTTGGACTGTGGGGGAAACCAGAGCACCCAGAGGAAACCCATGCGAACGCAGGGAGAACATGCAAACTCCACACTCCACACAGATACGTCAATTGACCCAGCCGAGGCTCGAACTAGGGACCTTCTTGCTGTGAGGCAACAGCACTATCTACTGCACCACTGCGTCGCCAATATAAATAATATAATATAATAATTAAGTAAATGTTTCTTGTTTTAAACTGCAGCTTCAAAGTCATTTAGAAACTGTTGATGTGTGCAGTCTTTGCAGTATCGTTGATTATAATGGAAACATTCTTGTTTTGTTGTTTTGCTTGTTCTTTCTCTCTCTCTTTTTCTCCCCTCATCGTGTTTTGGCAGCCCACCCTAAACCTCCATTAGAAAAAAAAATCCCAAATGCCAAACAAACAATCAGCACGCTTAGTTTAAAAAATTACACCTTTTATTGTTTGCGTGGGTGTGTTTCTCCTTTCCTCCTTGTTTGTGCAGCTGTAAAACTCTCGCGCGCACATTCACTGTAAACGTACATGGATGCATAATGTACACATGCTTGTGCGACTTTGTGGTCCGTATTTTTTTCAGCACTTTCTAGGTATGTACCCGCTAAACCCTGTCCTCGGTGCCTGGCTAAATGCGGCATTAGCTGTAATTGCATGCAGAAAATCCTTATCTTGTACTTGAGATGGGAGGCCTTGGCCGCCAGCCTCTCGCCACAAATACCAATTACAGTGTTTCTCTGTGTCAGGCAGTAGATCCTTTACTGTGAGCGAATGAACGACACACTCTTTCCCTAAAAGAGGCCTGCAAACACTGCACTTGATAATGTCTGTTTTGCTTTTTAGTTCAGAGTTTAACAGCACATTACTCTCTGTCACAAATATACACACTTTAAAAAATGCCTGGTTCCACACAGTGAATTTGTGTTGGCCCAACGTTAGGAATTAAGTTATTAAATTGTTTTGCAAATTTAAGCGGACAGAGCATAAAACAATTAAGTTGTTCCCCAAAAAACTCAAGAATTGTGTCGTTTCAGATTATTTTAAATAAGTAGTTTGAACAAATAACAAATGTCATTTTTTGAGTGAATACTTTTGGTTACGATTTATTTTAATGTATAGATGAATTACTGGTTTGTAAATATCCATTGTAAACAGAGCGCTAGCATTTACAGTGAGGGAACGACATCTGATGCAGTTCAGAGTTTGTTGTTGTAATATGTAATCAAGTTATATTGATTACATATTACATATATATTATTTACATGATGCTTTCAGCGTACTACAACAGCTTTTCACCCAGTGTTAAGCACAGTTATTTGGGAAGATTAACGTTAACGTGAGCGGCGTTCGTCTGACAGGTCCATTTGCGATAGCACCCTCCCAATGGATATTGGATAAGACGAAATAGCCAAGCATCCAGGCTGAAATACTACCGCATTGAAACTCCAGGTGATTTTACAAGAGAAAAGTTAAAGGCCTACAAGTCTTTGGATGCCTACAATTTTGTTCTGTGTGGTCATGTGCAAGATATAATGCTCCATAATTACCAGATTTAAACCTTTGTAGTGCTTTTACGTTTTGTCAGTTTAGTCGTACGAAAATGTATGATTTTAAAAAGGAGGCATGGCACCCAACGCCACCCCTAAACCCAACCGTCATTGGGTGATGAGCAAATCGTAGTAACTGGTATGAATTAGATCATACGAATTAGCCACTAATTCAAAAAGTTACGAATTGTCGTGAGATTGTGTTGGAACTGCAGAGTCGAGCAGGTCGCCACTCCATTTAGTTTTTATGATGGCTGTTAGCCAAAGACGTCTGCGGATGGCATTAAAATCACTATGGTGTACGGTTAAATTTAATTGTCTATTTTTGGACTTTTAATTTTGGCATCCTACTGCACAACACGACATGTTCGCTATTGCTACCGGTCTTTTTTCTGCAACCGGTATGTGCGGTTGAACCTGTGGGACGTCATGCGTGACGTAGGTTGGTAATTCCCCTATACAATTCACACTATTCATTAACTAAGAATTTTAGCTCAATAAACTACCAGTTAGCTGCTTATTAATAGGTAGTAATAGAGTAGTTGGGTAGGATTAGGAATGTAAAATAAGATTATACTTTATAAGTGCTAATAACAGTTAATATGTTATTAATAGGAAGGTAATAAGCCAGTAACAAATGGTGTGAATTGTCACCTTAACTAAAGTGGTGCCATAACTTTACCATTTACTGTACAAATAAACTTGCTATGAAGACATTTTTCTCTGAGAAGCATAATCAGCTCATTGAAGCAAATTAGCTCATTGTTTTATAAAAATATAAAAAATGTATCAATAATTATATAACATCATTATTTAAAGAGATATCCTAAATTGTGTGCATCTGTTCAGCAACTATGAGTTTCATATACCACCATGTTTTTACAATGTTATTACTGCTGTGATATTTTTATTATAAAAATAAATAAATAATTTTTGAATTTAACATTTGAATTAATGTTAAACCATAACTATTTTTTTAACATAAACTATTTAAAATAATCCACAAAAAATTATGTTATATAGTTTTTTTGTGTAAATAATATAAATATGTAAAAAAAAACTGTCGCCGCACAGCAAGAAGGTTGCTGGTTCAAGTTCCGGCTGGGCCATTTGGTGTTTCTGTGTGGAGTTTGCATGTTCTCCCCATGTTGGCGTGGGTTTTCTTCAGGTGCTCTGGTTTCCCCCACAGTCCAAAGACATGCAGAATAGGTGAACTGCCAACACCGGTTAAACATGCAAACTCCACACAGAAATGCCAACTGGCCCAACCGGGACTCAAACCAGCGACGTTCTTGCTGTGAGGGGACAGTGCTAACCACTGAGCCATTTTGTTGCCAAAAAACACTTATTCATTTATAAATTGATCTAACTTTAATTACAGTTACATGCAGTATTGTTTTTGTATAGCAAAAAAACTATGACTTTAACAAAAAACTATACTATACATAAATAAAGTAATATTATGCTACTGAATGCAGACAAGCTTAACTTACCCAGGTTCTTGCAAGTAAACTTAGTTTAAACCACAAATAAAGGGGCAAAAAGTTAGTTTTCTGGGCTGAATCTTACTAGCTTTAATGTACATGCAGAAAGACCTTTTAATGCTCAATGAAGAAGAGCAAACCGAGCCTGTAAACAGCAGATTCTGGAGACTTACAGAAACACACTCCCGAACCTGCACCTCTGATTGGCTGAGAGACGGTCAACTGTCATGTGCATATGTAAATAAGACAGGACAAATAAGCTGAAAATAAGGCTGGATAAAGGTTAAAAATGAGTCAATAGTAAAAATAAATAAATAATAAATGCTTAAAAAATGAATAATCTATTAATAAATAAATATTGATAAGTACAATAATAATTATTTATAATTTTAACCATTACACTAAAACTGAAAACAACTACCTTCTTGCAAAGAAAACAAAGACATTCTTGCTGTGAGGTAACAGTGCTAACCACTAAGCCACCGTTGCACCCGTTTTTCCAAAGATGTCAATGGTTACCAGTTTTCAGCTTTCTTTAAAGTGCCATAAAACCCCCCTCTTTCGGTTCAAGTCTACCTCCGAATTTTATTTTTAAAAATGCTTCATGATGGTCGTGGAGCGCTGCGAGCAGAGGGAGGAGTGGGCGTGGTCGGCAGAGCAAGGGAGAAAGAGCGGAGCGAATAGCTGTTGTCAGTTCACAAAACAAGACACAAACCGTGAGGAGACCTATGATTTTATGGTTTACAAAGTTAAAAAATAAACAGTAAGTAATTTAATGCCCTGCTACATTTCTTATTCGGAATTTCATAAACACATAACCACAATTTATATCATTATAAAGATAATTGTGTTTATATAAACACTATAAATGAGGAGGACTTCTCACCTCCTGAATCCCGGGTCTGAATGCAGACACAGTGAATAGCAGTGCGGCAGCTCTCTTGCCCTGTCTATTTCAACCATTAGCCTTGCTGGTAATCTGGAGGATTTTAAACATGTGTGAACATGGCAGCACTGATATAGGCAATGTGTCTGAATGGTAACAAACTCAACTGATAAAAGTCCTCCATTCTCCAATTCTCGTACAGCTCTCTTGACAAAAACGATTGCTGCAAGCCAACAGCTTTGCTGTATCGGCCCTGACAACATTGCAGGGAAACGCATGCAACAAACTCAGTGGATCATGGAAACGAACACATACAACCAGGGCTTTACATTAACGCCCGCCAACCCGCCAAATGCGGGTAGATTTTAGCTCTGGCGGGTTAGACAGACACCTCCACTAGCCACTTTGGCTGGTTGGAAATCATTTTTAAATTGTAGTTTTCTTAAAAGCAGGATTCAACAATAAGGATGGCCCAATATTCATGCAAATGCGATCTTAGAATCGAGAAGCAGCATGACTGACAAATATAATCGTGTTCGTGCGGGCAAAAGAAAGCCGGCTGATTACCGAATGAGAGAATAATCACTTGCGCCAACTGCTGATGTGATGCGTGCGACTGTTTAAAACACGTGCACGCTCCCGTTTCCTTGCTTGAAACAACCGTGCCTGGAAACGCAACTGGTGTAATCGGTTCTCTTTCAAATAGACTAGACAAAAAGTTGTTCATGCACCCACAGTCCTGCTGCTTTCAAGAGCTTCAGATTGGTCTTTTTGTAAGCAGAACCGGTTGCTTTCGCTTTAACCATTATTTAAACAGGATCTAGGATATTGACCTCACATGTATGTGTAGTTAACTGGTGTTAACTGTTTTTTTTAAAGAAATGTTTTGTTAAATAAAATGTATAGTATACAGCTATATTTTGCTTGTTTTGACACATTATTTAAAATTTGTTGCTAAGAAATAATTATTTATTTAATTTCAGTGTGGTTAGAGACATTTGGTAAATACTTTGAGCTCTGAAACATCATGTGAAATAAAAACTAATTGTAATACAACATTATAAAACCATGACCCATGTGCTCATGCTCACTGAGCAAGCTCATACACAACAAACACAAAAGGTGAAATGAATGAGGAGGCATGTGGACATAACACAACATCTAAATCAAGTCATTTTATCATGTCAAAGTCAAATTTATGCATATAAAATATATTTTCCCAACAACAGAATTGTGGCTTGTGAAAATGGCGAGTGGCTAGTAATGTTGGAAAACTACAAGCCACACTGGCTGGTGATCAAAAAAGTAAATGTCAAGTCCTGCATACAACCCTTGCTGTGTGCGGACACGGTCTCACGGAGTCATTGGGTCTTATTGCTCTTGGCTGGTCTGCCTTACCTTCGGAAAGCTGGTGCTCTCATAAATAATTAAGAAGCAGGGTCTTCTCATAGGATAAAAAAACTCTGCTATGAATAATAATGAAAAACCATCGCATCACTGGACAGTCAGATCGGCGATACGTCACCGTTTTTGATCCTGCCCCAAAAATTATTTTAAACCTCAAAGATAAAAAGCTGACAAAAGCTGAAAATTTGCAAGTTTTCCCCACAATTAAAGCTGATAGGTGCTAACATTGTCTTAACTGATGCTCAACACACACAAATCTGTTAAAATCTCAAAAAAAAGTACTCCAGGGTGTCTTGAACCTAAAAAAAAATCTCCCTTTTGTGTTCAACAAAAGAAAGAAACTTGAGGAAGTTTTCATTTGTGGGTGAACTGTACCTTTAAGGATTCTTACCCCAAGCATTCAGTGTATTTACGATTCATAAATCAAGTATTGACAAAAAAAAAAAAAAAATAACGACATTTAACAATAATTTTTAGCCATTCAGATCAAAACAAAGATCCCGTCAACTCTTATTAAAAATTAATAACTTACAGTCACATCACATTCCTCTCAGTGCAAACTCCTGACACTGTTTACACTGCAGCGTGACGTTATAAAATCCATCTAGTGTTGCAGCAGTGCATCCCATCGCTCATTCTCCATATAAACACGCCGTTACAGTTACAGATAATTAAATTGGCCTTGTCAGATAACGTCAGCAATCCTTTTAACCGAGATGTGCTTAAGACATCCAGTTTGAAATCTCCATGTTAAACAAACAGACCCTTAACGCTGCTTATCTAAGTGAGTGTGTGGGAGAGAAGGCCTTTATTAGACAGAAGAATGCAATAACACAGGTTAAAAACTCTCTTTTCTCTCGTCTAGATCACTTATCTGCCCACCCAGGCTCTCGTAAGACGGGTGAAAGCGTGCCATGTCTGCCAACAGCCCTGCGAGACTTAATTTGAGTCCACTTTTAGGCCTGTTGTGTGATGGTGTACAGTGCAGGATGATGTAAGGAGATTGACGTTCAAGACTAACACAAAACTGAGTGTTTTTAATGTAACAGGAGTTTCTCAGCGAAACACAAGATATTATTAGGTAGCAGATAATAAATGCACACAGCATAATTCAAACTTGCTGTTGATTTAACTCTTTTTTTTTTGTAGATTATTAATAGGATAGTTCACCCAAAAATGACATTTTACTCACCATTTACTGACTCTTAGGTAGTTCCAAACCTTTATGAGTTTCTTTCTACATTTAAACACAAATAAGATATTTTGAAGTAAGCTGAAAACCTGTAACCATTGACTTCCATAGTAGGAAAAACTAATACTATGGAAGTCAATGGAGAGTTCACCCAAAAATTGAAATGCACTCACTATTTACTCACCCTTAAATAATTTAAAACATGTATGAGTTTTTTTCTAATTCTGAACACAAATAAGATATTTTGAAGAATGTTGGAAACCTGTAACCATATACTTTCATAGTAGGAAAAATAGATACTATAGAAGTCAATAGATAGTTCACCCAAAAATGAAAATGTACTCACTATTTACTCACCCTCAATTGGTTTTAAACTTTTATGATTTTTTCTACATTTGAACACAAATAAGATACTTTGAAGAATGTTGGAAACCTGTAACCATTGACTTCCATAGTAGGAAAAACTGATACTAGGAAAGTCAATGGATAGTTCACCCCAAAATGAAAATGTACTCACTATTTACTCACCTTTAAATGGTTCAAAACTTTTATGAGTTTCTTTCTAATTCTGAACACAAATAAGATATTTTGAAGAATGATGGAAACATGTAACCATGGACTTTCACTTTCATAGTAGGAAAATAGATATTATGGAAGTCAATAGATAGTTCACCCAAAAATTTAAATGTACTCACTATTTACACACCCTTAAGTAGTTCCAAACTTTTATGATTTTTTTTCTACATTTGAACACAAATAAAATATTTTGAAGAATGTTGGAAACCTGTAACCATTTACTTCCATAGTAGGTAAAACCGATACTATGGAAGTCAATGGATAGTTTACCCCAAAATGAAAATGTACTCACTATTTACTCACCTTTAAAACTTTTTATAAGTTTCTTTTTAATTCTAAACACAAATAAGATATTTTGAAGAATGATGGAAACATGTAACCATGGACTTCCATAGTAGGAAAAACAGATACTATTAAAGCAAGTAAAGGTTTCGTAAATAATGACTGAATGACATTTTTTTGGGTGAACTATGCCATTAAAGAATATCCTTATCTGAAAATGTTGCCATTGGTTATTAACTGAGTGTTGTTGTAGTTTTAGCGTAACAGAAGTTTCTTGGTAAAATGCAATATACTGTATAATTAAGTGACAGATTATAAATGTAATCATATTAAAGGGATGTTGCAGAAAGTATAATACAAATTTGTTGAATATATTCACTTATTTTTCCTTTAGTAGATTATTAAAGGGATAGTTCACCCAAAAATGAACATTTACTTACTATTTAGTCATTCTCAAGTGTGTTGCACTGTAAAAAGTGATTATGTGCTTTACTTACAAAGTGAGTAATCGCCTTAAAAGAGACAAGTTGACTTTACTTAAGTGGGTAAACCCCTTGTAACTTGTAACTGTTAAGTTGATTCAACATATTATTTATAATTATGCACATAGTTCATTTACTTAAAGATTTTAAGGCAACAGTTTTAGTCATTTTATTTTAAGTCAAGTCAACTAATTATTTTAAAAGCAACATGTTTACTTACTTAATTTAAGTAAAGTCAGCTAATTATTTTTACATTGTAGTTTTAGTGTAACAGATGTTTCTCTACGAAATGCAAGATATTATTAAGTAACTATAATAAATGTGATCATATTAAAGGGACAGTGAACAAAGCATAATTCAAATTTCTTGTTAATCTACTCAGTTATTTGTAGATTATTAAAGGGATAGTTCACCAAAAAAAAAAAAAAAATTTACTCACAATTTACTCACCCTCAATTGGTTCCAAACTTTTATTTATTTTTTTTCTACACTTGAACACAAATAAGATAATTTGAAGAATGTTGGAAACCTGTAACCATTGACTTCCATAGTAGGGAAAACTCAAATATTATGGAAGTCAATGGATAGTTCACCCAAAAATGAAAACGTACTCACTTTTTACTCACCCTTAAGTAGTTCCAAACTTTTATGAGTTTCTTTCTAATTCTGAACACAAATAAGATATTTTGAAGAATGTTAAAAACCTGTAATCATGGACTTTCATAGTAGGAAAAACAGATACTATGGAAGTCAATGGATACAGCTGTTCAGCTTTCATTCAAATTTCTTTTTGTGAATATAACAAAGAATATTATAAAAATCTCAAAAAAAAAAAATGCATTGCTGCTTATTTAAAATTTTTATTCATCTTACCCCGACTCAAAATCTACACTCAAACGCTAACCCTAACAAGTATTTTCAATTTGAAATGTTTAAATGAATGTTGCCCATTTGAAATTACCTTTAATAAATCAATCAATAGATAAATGAATTAACCAACCAATCATTTATTGATTGAAATTATTTTATGAATCAGCCTATGAGTAAGCCTAAAAATGTTACCTACATCTTAAAAAGCGAGTAAAAAACCATTAATTATCCTCATAAAGTATGTATTGTCTAAAAGCAAGTCTTAATATCTTACACCGCGAATTGCTTCTAATTTAAATCAAAATCAGAATACACTACCTGACAAAAGTCTTGTCATCTATCCAAGTTTTAGGAACAACAAAAATGACTTGATATCTCAGGCTGTTAATGTTGCCATCCACTCTGCAGATCTCTCACACACCCCCATACTGAATATATCCCTAAACCATGATTTTTCCTTCACCAAACTTGACAGATTTCTGTGAGTACCTTGGGTCCATGCGGGTTCCAATAGGTCTTCTGCAGTATTTGTGATGATTGGGATGCTGTTCAACAGATGATTCATCAGAAAAAGTGACCTTCTGCCACTTTTCCAAATGATCAGTTAGAAGTCAAGTTATTATTGGTTGCTACAACTGGGATTGATGACAATACTTTTGTCAGGTAGTGTAGTATTTTTTGATGTACTGTACTTGAACTTTGAGTCAGATTTTTATTATTTTTTTGAATGATCAAAAATGAATAAACCTACCCTAACCTTAATCTTTAAACCTAATCCAACAAAAATATTGTCATATGTTTACATGAGCACTGCCCTTTTGAACTTTTAATAAATCAATCAATTGATAAATTGATTAATCAGCCAACCAATCAAATGATCAACCAACCAATCGACCAATCATTTTTTTTTAAACCTGAAAGCCTTTGCAACCATCAGACTTTAAAAAACGTATTCTTTTGAAAAATATGATTATACTGATTTGTCTTAATGCACCTTGAGGCTTTTTAATTTTGTTCTGTGGCACCAAAATATTCGTTAAATCCATGCACTGATTTTTTTTTTATTATTAAAACAACACAATTCCACAAAGATTAAATTCTTTTGGGAAGAGGTAAGAGCGATAAGTGAAAAGATCATTTCAAAACAAATCCTCCTGGACTCTAAGCTTTTTTTGCTGGGGTTATACCCAGAGGACTCAAATTCTAGTAGAAGCGAAAAAGTATTTATAGACCTCAGCTTGCTTTATGCCAAAAGATGTGTAGCTTTGCTATGAACAAAGATGCAAAGACCAAGCGCTACTCAATGGATAAGACAAATGTTGTCAAGCTTGCCATTAGAAAAAATAACTTGTATACTCAAAGCTAAACAGCGTGTATTTGAAAACATATGGAGTCCTTTCATTAGTAATATCAAAGAAGTGGAATTAACAGAGGAAGAAGTTGATGAATAATTTTTGGTGGACAATGCATTTCCAGGCTTATAGTTCTGCATTGACACATTCTTCAATATTTGTTGTACCTAGTACTCAGTATGATTATAATTATCATGTTTGAATTTGAATATTTTATATATATATATAAATATATGGTAACACTTTACAATAAGGTTCATGCATTTACTAACATTAAGTTAGTAAATGCATGAAGTTAATCCATTTACTAACATGAACTAATCATGAACAACACGTGTACAACATTTATTAATCATAATTTAACATTCACTAATGCATTATTAACATCCAAGTTCATGCTTGTTAACATTAGTTAATGCACCGTGAATTAACATGAACTAACAATGAACAACTGTATTTTCATTAACTAACGTTAACTAACATGAACAAATACTGTAGTAAATGTATTGTTCATTGTTTGTTCATGTTAGTAAATGCATTTACTAACATTAACTAATGAACCTTATTGTAAAGTGTGACCAAATATATATACTGTCATATTTTGTATAATTTGTAAATCCAACAAGGTTATTGTTGTAAAAAAAATTGTAAAATGTTGTATTTCAATGTGTACAAACTGAAAACGAAAATAAAAATATTATGGAAAAAAAACACAATTCCTATTTTTATTTTATTTTTTGGGAATAGCTTAATTTTTTATGTTGAATCCAATTAAATTTGTAACTTAACTTATTAATTTAACCGATTTGTGTTGGGACAACATAAAGGAATTGTGTGGAGCTTGGCATTTTTTACAGTGTGTAATTATTTACTAGAAGATATCACCTTAAACACCTTAAACCTTAAACTGTTCTTTCTCGTGGTTCATTGGGTTTCTGGATGCTGTGCTAGTTTTTTCGTGCATGATGAACAGATTGAGAAGTTCATGCTAATATCCAGCCTCAAACACGACAGCGTTTTCACGACACCATTGCCTATTCAACAACCATCAAAGTGGCTTCCACACCCCTGTCACAACTGTGCAGCCCAATATTAAATCATCATTTTACGACCTATCATTTTTTGACCATGAGACTGTCGTTTTCTGACTTTCACAGGCGCAGAAGAGACGGCACGAGGAAGGGTCACACAAGCAGATGTCAGACGCTATTCGGCTGTCCAATGATCTTCAGCTTTGCGTTAGATGGTGTTTTCTAGAAGTACTCAATGATTTTTTTCACAAAAGAATGTGAACAAAAAAGATTTGCATTGGCGGATTCGTGCACGCGGTTGGTTTGAAGATGCACAATATAATGATGACCACCCAAAATATGTTTCATAATGCTACTGTTGCGTGTGGAAGGGTCTATGGGAACATGGTTTTTAAAATTATTATTATTATTATTATTATTATTTCCTATGCAAATATCTCTCTATCTAATTTTTTCCCAGTGTTCTGCAATATTTTTTTTTGGTAACTTTACAATAAGGTTGCATTAGTTAATGTTAGTTAAAGCATTTACTAACATAATCAATGAACAATACATTAATTACAGTATTTGTTCATGGTAGTTAAAGTGGTGGTCCATTATAATGTCATATTTTAAACTTTAGTTGTTGTGTCATGTAGCTGTGTGAGCATAAACAACATCTCTGAATGTAAGATGCTCAAAGTTCAATGCAAAGGGATACATTGGCTTTTACAGAGTTAGCTTAGCAAAGCCTATAGTGCACACACCTTGGTTAATGAAAATGCATCCGGGTTAATTAGATCATAAATGCTTCAGGTTATGCATATTCACGGGGCGTGGCCAGAGGCGCTATAATGTTATAGCAGAGAAAGCTTAAATGCCGTCTAAACGCTGCTATTTCCACAGAGCATGTTTTGTTTCTGTATTTGGACTTTCAAAGGTCACGACACAAAGAGACACAAAGTGCTTACAGTTTAATTTAAATTATGTTCCAGAGAATTATAAAACATATATATATCGCTCCAATTTGACAAAAAGAACAGCTTCCAGTTGACAACAATCTCTTTCCAGTTCAGTGCTGGATTCGGCTAAAAACTCTTCCAACCAATGAAGCTGTGGATTGTGAGCCACGACCTATAAGTGTTTTTATCTGTTAAAATTTATCTATTACATGCACAGTTTCTAGCGATAACAGTATGTTGTAGCGAGAACGTAAACAAGGATGTAAACACCAGGAATTGCTGTTTGGCACCGCTAACAATTTAGCTACAAATTCATATTTATGTCAAACTGCTGTAAACACCCACAATCTTCAGCAGCACGTGCAGTGTCTCTCTATGCGGCCACTTTCTGTGCATTCTACATCTCAAATAACAAACTTGCAAAAGATATATGAACATTTCATATTACTTACATGTGCTTATAACCCTACAGAGTAAATCTAGGGCCATATATACTTGCAACATAAAATAAAGTTTTGCAAACAAAAAAATGAAATATTGAGCAAAAAAAATTTTTAAATAATGCAAATCTCAAAAAATTGCAAAGAGGAAATTGAGTTTTGAGAAATGAAAATGAATTTTGCTAAGTAAAGAATTGCAAATAAAAATCAAGCTGTGAAAAAAAAAGATTTGCAAATTTTTTAAATATACATATGCAGTTGATGTCAGAATTATTAGCCCCCCTTTAAATTTTCTTTTCTTTTTAAATATTTCCTAAATGATGTTTAACAGAGCAAAGAAATTTTCACAGTATGTCTGATAATATTTTTTCTTCTGTAGAAAGTCTTAATTGTTTTATTTCGGCTTGAGCAAAAGAAGTTTTAAAATTTTAAAAAAACAATTTTAAGGTCACAGTTATCAGCCCCTTTAAACTATTTTTTTCCGATTGTGTACAGAACAAACCATCGTTATACAATAATTTGCCTAATTACCCTAACCTGCCTTGTTAACCTAATTAACCTAGTCATGGCTTTAAATGTCACTTTAAGCTGTATAGAAGTGTCTTCAAAAATATCTAGTCAAATATTATTTACTGTCATCATGGCAAAGATAAAATAAATCAGTTATTAGAGATGAGTTGTTAAAACTATTATGATTAGAAATGTGTTAAAAAGATCTTCTCTCCAATAAACAGAAATTGGGGAAAAAATAATTCAGGGGGCTAATAATTCAGGGAGGCTAAAAATTCTGTCTTCAACTGTATGTGTTCTTGACAATCAAAACAACAATAGTACACAAACACAAAAATCTAACTCAATTAATTTATGTTGTCTCAAAACGAATCGATTTTAATCAAAATAATTAAGTTGTCTCAAGAAATCTCAAGAATTGTATTGTTTCAGCTCATTTTAAAGGGCACCTATTTTACCCCTTTTTCAGGATTTAAGATAAGTCTTTTGTGTCTCCGGAATGTGTCTGTAAAGTTTCAGCTATTTGTTTAATATATTTTTTATTTATTATACTTTTCAGAATGTTAGAATTTTCATCTCTGACCACATTGTAGCTGTTTTGTTGCCTGTGCCTTTAATTCTATTTCTCTCCGTCCACTGTTCCCACGTGCCTGTCAGCGTGTGCCTCAATCTCGCTTCGGCTGCGTCAGATAAACAGCACAGTGACAGACATGAAGAAGCAGATCTCACATAACGTTTGTGAGAATTAATACAGTAAGACCTTTCCCAATGATTATTTGATGTATTTGTTGTGGAGTTAATTCAAACCTTTCATTGAGTCACACACAATGCCGTTGCAAAGTTCACACACAGACACACATGGGCGGGTAAACCCCACTCCTACATCATGTTGCGGTCGGCCTCAAAATGGGAGGGATTTGGATCCTATTTTAACATCAGGAAATTTAAAGACACTTATTGTCTTTATATCACACCATGACTGTGAACACATTATACCTACACACTGTTCTGTCCAAAAAGCTTACAAAAGATGATTTTTATTATAGATGCTCTTTAAATAAGCAGTTTGAACAAGCAACAAAAATCTTTTTGTGTGTGTGTATGTGTGTGTGTGGAGAGTGTGGGCTACTTTTCTTTACAAAGTGACATCATGAACTACTGGCATGATGTGCTATAGACCTTTTTTCTTGGCTGCTGCATGGAGGGCGCCTTATGCCCCATTCACACGGGGCTTCAGCGTCAACGCTTGACAGAGGGTGTGTCTGAAGCTGAGGCTGACGCAATCGTCATAGCAGCGTCAGCCAATGAAATTAATTAGTCAGAGACCCCTACAGTCTCTGATATGTTACCAATCACAGAAAAACTACACACCGCATACATTTAGTCCTTATTTGGCTTCAGAAACAACACGCAACATATAGCTCACAGTCAGTGCAAACCTCTCATCTGTGTCTGTAATCTTCTCCAACACATGTAGCCTCAGTTAGAGAGTAATTCTGTCATTCCCAGTTCATAATAGTCCAAAAGGCGATGATAAACATGGCAGTTTGTTCTACAGGTTGCTGAAACAATTTGCTCCTGTGTTTTGTCAGGCTTCTCCTTTCATTGTTCGCGCTTCACTCTCGCATTTGTCCTTTTCTTTTCTGAAAGGATCGAGTTTCAAAAGCCCTTCAATAATCAAGTGCATGTTATCATCATCAGCTCAAGAAGTTCCCTATTTCAAATATAGACGCGATCGCGAGCTCCCTGGAGAAACCGCTCACACTTTTAGACGACCTCATAAAACAACAACAGGACACTGCAGATTTTGTTCTTCTTGGCTTTGTGGCTGTTCATCAAAACAACAACAAGGTTTGTTTGAGCTCGGTCATCCATGGCTTGTTATTATATGCATATAGTATTAGGATGTAATGTCTCGGCTGTGTTTTTAAAACATGGCGGTTCCTTTGTTTTCATTCTGGATAGCTCCACGAACAAATGATGTATCTCCGTAAACCAATCAGTGTTCAGCTGCGCGTGTAGCTCCACCTTTTGTAAGAATTTGTAAGAGTATTTTTAACAAAATGAATGTGGCGGACAGGAACTTTAGCCAAATATGGCATATTTGGTATCAATGTTCTCGACATGACCCAAGGAATAAGTTGAGATTATGTTTTATCACAATGAGCATACGCAGTCTGAAGTTATTAGCAAACTTATGAATCATTATTGATGATTAGTGAACGGTTTATAACTCATGACCACTAGGTGGCGCTGTTATCAATTTTATGTGTTGAGGTCATTGTGAGTTCCCAATGACACACCTAAAGTTCAGCGTCAATATGTTCAAACGTTGCAGAATTACAGCCTCAGACGATCTTTGACATTGTGCCAGCACATTTGTCGGTGGCGTAAACGAACACTGTGTTGCGTATCAACATTAATTTCATAACTTTTTGCCGGCATGGTCTGAAGAACATCGGAGTCAAATTTGGTGATAATCTGTAAAACGGTCTAGGAAGAGTTCAACCTTTTGGTACCCTTTCTCATGTTTGGTACCCTTTCGAAAGGGTGCCAAAAAAGTGGTATGGTACGGCTCAGTT
This sequence comes from Danio tinwini, assembly GCA_903798205.1. NCBI lineage: Eukaryota > Metazoa > Chordata > Actinopteri > Cypriniformes > Danionidae > Danio > Danio tinwini. The sequence continues at coordinate 7,537,712 of CAIGQZ010010775.1, forward strand.
CAGTATGTCTTTTGATAGTGGAAACGGCCATTAAAGCATACCGAATTGAACCGTACCATACCACTTAATGGAAACGGGCCATTATCTCAACTCGTTGGTCATTTTGATGCTAATGATATGCTAACAAAAAAATTTAAAATTACTATTTCAGGCACAATGATATTAAGCAGCGCCTGAAAAAAGCTTTAAATAGGAAAAATTGTCTCAACTCGTTGATCATTCTTGAGTGAGATGCTAATGGTCTAATCCGATTTAATGATTTATGCTAAGCTAAAAATACTCCTGCCAGAACCGGAGATTGGCTAAATGGATTCAAAAATGCTAAAACTAAACTTTTTAACTCTAAAAAGTTGTAAAATGTAAAAAAAAAAGTGGACTGTTCCTTTAATTCTATTGAGCTATTTACTGTATGACAAGACAATGTAGTAATGTAGCTCAAAACAGGCAGTATTGTGCAATGGAGGAAATCCATAGCTTAAGTGTCATTAGCATGAATGTTTTAGTCAGTCCTCCTGTATCCAACAACCTCCAGCTGGGATTCTGCATCATCATCATCATCATCTCTGAATGTCTTATAGAAACGGTGGCTCTCCGGGGTCTGTAACTCTAAGTAGTAACTCGATCCAGGAAAAGATTTAATTCAGGGCTGGATTTAGTCTGAAGCTACCTTTCAGACCATCACACAAAGGTGGCATTCTTCAGGCCCGCTCTGTCTATCCTTGTTCCAATCAGTTTAAAAATAAATGTCTTGGTGTTTGTGCTCTTGTCACTGTTGCAAATCCACATCCTGTCATTTTGAAAGGGCTTCTTATGGCAAACACTCAACAAGGCATTATAGATTACCGAGACTAGATTTCTCAGAGAGTTTGGCTACATTTGTTTGGCTAAATAATAATTCATTCATTTTCCTTTGGCTTAGTCTCTTTATTCATCAGGGGTCACCACAGCGGAATGAACCGCCAATTATCCAACATATGTTTTATGCAGCGGATGCCCTTCCAGCTTCAACCCAGTACTGGGAAACACCCATACACACACACACACACACACACACACACACACACACACACACACACACTCATACACTACGGCCAATTTAATTAATTCACTTCACCTATAGTGTATGTCTTTGGACTGTGGGGGAAACTGGAGCACCCAGAGGAAACCCACGCTAATATGGGGAGAACATACAAACTTCACACAGAAATGCCAACTGACCCAGCCGGGACTCAATCCAGCGACCTTCTTGCTGTGAGGTGACAGTGCTAACCACTGAGATTTTAATGTAAAAGTACTTTACTATAGTGTGGTTCAAAAACACTAAAGCATTTACTATACGTTACTATAGTATTTTTTTATGTGAATCCTCACATTGCAGTCTGACAGAAAAAAGGAGCAAGTCTTCACATTTTTTTGGTAAAGATCCATGTATGGCTGATAGGGAAAATGATTGCAAAACCAAACCCAAGTGGTTTTTGAAACCTGACAGCGTCCAATGGAGCAAGACGGAGGCTGCAGGAGTGAACGGCTGCTGTTTGAGTCGATACGCCTGCATGCTCATCTCTGCATCCTGCATCGCGTGACAACTGCACTTTTATTAGTAGGTGAAAGTTTAGTGCACAACCAGCACAGCGTTCACAGCGGTTGTATTATTTTCACTGTCATACAAAAAAAGTCACTTCTGCTTTCTTTCATGGCAAATTTGTGAGAAAAAAGAATTATTATTTTAGCTAATTATTTAGTTTGAATTTATTTAGTTATTTATTTGTTTGTTTGTTTGTTTATGCGTGTATTTTTTTTTGTGTTTATTTTTTATTGAATCAATACATCAATACACTACACATGAGACAGGAAAAAAGAGCAACAAAATAATAATAATAATAATAATAATAATAATAATAATAATAACGCATTTTTTGTATTTATTTATTTATTTATTTTATTTAGGTGTGTATCTATTTATTAATTACATTTTTATTGAAATATTTTTAAAACAATACAGTCTTATCAATACACTACACATGAGACAGGAAAAAGGATAACAACAAAATAATAATAATAATAATAATAATGCAAATATTTGTATATAGTTATTTATTTATTTATTTATTTATTTATTTATTTATTTATTTATTTAGGTGTGTATTTATTATATTTTTATTGAAATGTTAAGTTTTTTAAAACAATACAGTCTTAGCAACACATTACACATGAGACTGGAAAAAAACAACAACAAAATAATAATTATAATAATGCAATTTTTTGTATTTATTAATTTATGTATTTATTTATGTGTGTATCTATTTTTTAATGAAATGTATTTTTTATAACAATACAGTCTTATTAATACATTACACATGAGACAGGAAAAAAGAACAACAACAAAATAATAATAATAATAATGCAATTTTTTGCATTTATTTATTCATTCATTCATTTTCTTTTCGGCTTAGTCCCTTTATTAATCTGGGGTCGCCACAGCGGAATGAACCGCCAACTTATCCCGCATTTGTTTTTCACAGCAGATGCCCTTTCAGCCGCAACCCATCTCTGGGAAACATCCATGCACACACATTCACACTCATAAACTACGGACAATTTAGCCAACCCAATTTACCTGTACCGCATGTCTTTAGACTGTGGGGGAAACCGGAGAACCTGGAGGAAACCCACGCGAACGCAGGGAGTACATGCAAACTCCACACAGAAACACCAACTGACCCAGCCGAGGCTCGAACCAGCGACCTTCTTGCTGTGAGGCGACAGCACTACCTACTGCGCCACTGCATCACCCTGTATTTATTTATTTATTTTTTATTAAAATGTAATTTTTTAAACAATGCAGTCTTATTCAATACATTGCACATGAGACAGGAAAAAAAGAACAACAAAATAACAATAATAATGCATTTTTTTTTTAAATGTAATTTTTCTTAAACAATACAGTCTTATCAGATACGCTAAACAAAAAGAACAACAATAAAATAATAATATTATTAATAATAGTTATAATAATAATAGTTATAAATTCTCCTCCTACTACTACTAATAATAATAATAACAATAATAATTGGGAAGCAGCACGGTGGTGCAGTGGGTAGCACAATCGCCTCACAGCAAGAAGATTGCTGGTTTGAGCCCCAGTTGGGTCAGTTGTCATTTCTGTGTTGAGTTTGCATGTTCTCCTCGTGTTGGCGTGGGATACCTCCGGGTGCTCCGGTTTCCCCTACAAGTCCAAAAACGTGATATCAGCTTGTTATTTGTGATGTCACGCGAAGCTGATATCAAACTGTTTATGGGGAGACTCATCAAATGGTAATAATAAACGTTTACAAAGCACTGTAATACTTTCGCAAACCACGATATATATATATATATATATATATATATATATATATATATATATAC